>JAGXCT010032347.1:0-19489 GCA_022495035.1 Philopotamus ludificatus | reverse complement strand
TTACAAAGCTAAAATTACCTACATACTACATAAAGATATCTATTTGTTTTTTATCTTCTAAAATATAATAAATCATCATTTTCACAGCTCGAAATTTTATTTTTTATCTAAATATTCTATTAACCTAATATACTATACGTATAATACTTATTTTTTTTACCAAATTATCTCCAATAGAAAAAAAGATATTAAGAATTTTTTACAGAGCCGCGTAAAATCGCAAGATCGATAAAAAGATGCCGGTTTAGGTGTAAGTTTCGCCTGAAAGCAGCGGGTGTTTGAGTGTTAATGACTATTTTGTATGTTCTAATCGTAATCTGGAGGAATAAAAACAACGGTATAATTCATTGAAACGAGCTATTTAAAAAAATACCATACATTGAAAAAAATCTTTAATTTTTGTATGAAAGAATCTATCATACAGAATCAGATTTGATGAAAAAATAGTCGGAAAATTTAAATTTTCCAGGCTGTATAAGACTAATTGTAACCTTTTTGTTGTTGTTGTGTTGGTACGCCTGTCCCTGACGTATCTTGACATTGGTAGCCTTAATATATCTTTACTTTTTTGCTGATCAACGAAATGGTTTAATGTCTTTTAGAGTGTTGAGCGAATTTTTACTTGTACAATTTATTTTTTATTAAAAACAACACTGTTGTAATTATTTAGCATTTGTATTCGCCGAAAATTGTTCCCTGTGACACACCCATTTTTATCCTCGATGATGAAACTCAACGGTTTTTTTTTAATTCAGGAGATAAAGACGGAATCATTATTGAGAGCTAAATGACATAATGAAAATGTGTCATAGAAGATTGAAAAATTATGACTAATGATGAGAATATATTGATGGAAAAATAAAGAGTTATGAGAAAAATCCCATATTTGTTCACATCGATTTGCACGAATGATATTTTTTTGTACAACTAGCTTTAATAACACGATTTAAAAAAAGAAGTAATAAAAATACTGCGCGTACACTCTCAGTAATAATAGAAAAGATGGAAAGGGCTCTTATTATATGTATAGAAAACTGCAATGACAAAAAAATATTCAAAAGTGAGCACTAAAAAATAATGATAATTAAAAAATAACTGAACAATCGTCATCTGAAGATCAACAATCACAATTTTCCTGCTAGTAGAGTACGGTTTGAAAATTTTAAGAAACGATTCTCACTAGCTGACATAAAAATTCAAGGAGAAATTGCATCGGCTGACATAGAATCTTCCAAAAAATTTACTTTAGAATTCCCCAAAGTTATTAACACTCACAACCGATCTCGAAAAAGAGTCAAACATATAGAATTGTTAGTGATGGCGATGATGAATAAATAGTATAACACGGATTTGTATTACACGACGTTTTTCTGGAACCATATGACCGTGCTATGCGAGGCCAAGGTGTATAAGTAAATTATCATTCATATATTGAATTACTTTTGATTTTTCTAGGAGATTTTTTATGCATGATATTTAAAAAATCGATTATCACATTTCAATCCCATTCGTAAACGATTTTCTTTCAGACTTGCAATATTTATTTATTTATTCTATAGTTAATTGAAGGTTTAAATCAAGCAGGGATTTGTATACGTCATAATTGGATGGATGTCATGATTTAGGTAAAATCATTGAAACCAAAATTTACATCAACATTCTGTTAACACTCTAGTTTTTTTCAGCTTGCTGACAATCAATCATAAATTAAAAAATATTTATTCTCATACGAGAAAATCCGAATATTATTCAAAACAAATGAATTATAAAACGCCATTTTGTAAACACCAATCAATCAGATCATAACAACTATATTCGTGTCCATCATTTATATTAAGCAATATTTTTTATAAAGATGTTCACATGAAATTTCGTTTTCAAAATTATTAAATGTCAGAATAAAATAACCGGGCACGATGAGAGATGTTTAACACCTTAATGAAGCATAAAATCAATTTTGAAAATGGACATCTGGATCAATGACGTCACGTCTGCTTCAAAATTAGCGACGCTTCTGTCATCGGGCTATATTCAAGATCACAACACAAAATAACGTCATAATTTAAAAGAAAACACAAAAATAGACAGTTTAAGAAAATTATTCGATTAAAAAGTGTAACTCTATCACGAAACGCATTGACTAAGATATTTATTATCGGGGGGAAAAAACACACACGTGACGTCCATATGTATTTATGTCTTGTGAAATAGGTCAATGGGAAAATCAATAATATAAATATTTTAACCCTCATTGAGGCCTTTGCTGAATCATTTAGTTATTCGCGGAGTATTTCAATATAAATAATACACACCATTATATCCATTATGTATTATGCACAGACACGGGTGAAAATATAAACGTAACTTAATCGCACTCGAGATTAATAGTCAGCACGTAAGAGTGCGTAAGAAATATGGATTACGTCGGACGATATGAAATGATTCTATGCAAAAAAAGATTAGGCAGACACATATATCGAAAACAGATCTCTCCAGAAATTGTGCACATTTGGTTCCATATAAATATATCGTATGCGATAGCAATTAAATATCATTCGAATTATTCCACGATGTTTTCAGGTGTCGCAATATCGACTCGGATTCACTTGTTCGGGGGGCGACTACGGGGTCAATGAACGTAAACAAACAATGCATTTCGCCAAAGGCATGCGCAATGCGCGCAAAATTTTCCTAGGTTATATTTTCGCAAAAGTGCAATAACCAAATGTTGGGCGGACCTACCATATTTAAATGCGATTCTTATATCGGCCTTGGTTGAGCTCAATCGACAAAACAACCAAATTGTTTAGATAAACTGGTCTATTTCAGGTCCGTTCGCAATTTTCCAGCGGGAGGAAGTGGGCGTGGTGGCCGCCGGGAAAACTCTGCGAGGAAAATCGCACGTTGCGCCGACTAGCGGCCAAACTCGACATTATACCGATAGACGATGCGATAAAAATATTTAAATAATTACACAGATGTCGCTCGACGGAAAATTTTCGAAAAATATTCATATTAAATCAATAAGAATCAATTTAAAACTATATTTAAACGTATACACACAACTCATCCTCAATATAAATAATAAAAAAAAAACAGATTTTTGCATGCTATAATAATTGATAGCTCTTTTTCTGTTATCAATGCATATAAATAACGACAAATAAATTATTTTTATGACACGATGATTCATATTTTAACACCGGGGTCAATTATAATAACGTGCAGATATCTAAAAAGTCCATATTACATTTGGATGCAGCTTCATAATAATTATAGATAGAAAAACATAATAAAAACGCCGTAATATGAGCGATTAAATGTCAAAAGATATTAATTCTCGTCGCTCTAATATTCCAAACGACATTGTTAGTGTTAACGTATTGATAATACTGACTGAATCTATCTGTTATCATTCACATTAATTAATATCCGGTATGTGTTACCGTCAATGCATTTACTTAGAATATGTTTCGAGTGATTATTACAGTTTTACATACCGAATGAGGCGATACGGGTGTTCCATGTCGAGGAGTCGACAGCGTAGGACTCCGCGTGCCGTTCAACGCTCCGTAACCACCGGCCGATCCCGGTCTTCCATGTATCGAGCTTTGTAAATCGGCTAATAGAGCATCTGAAAATGAAAAATATAATTAAAATAACGTCGCATAATTGAATATAACTGGCGTTATCTATATATACGACAATTTATATAAATTGATGATGATTGAATCATTTACGGCTTTGTACGTGTGATGTTTCTCGACACAAATGCAAATTATTTGATAACACGCTCCATTAAAAACTATTTTTATAGATGTTTTCATGAATACATTAGACTAAATTTATATTCGCAATTGAACGGAGGGAAATAAATCATAAATAGCTTATATTTAATATGTTTGTTGAACGTATATGGTTGCAGTTATTTGTTTATAGTTAAATATTGGGTCCATATTTGGTTGCACTCTGTATAGAGACCGGGCCCTCGCGAAATTCAACAAGTGGGAGGAGGTTCAAGGGCAAAACACCGACAGTGGCATAAAAATGTGTGGTTTTCATTCCTCTGGAATGCTTAATGAAGACGTTAACGCAAATATTTATAGCGAACGGAGAAAAAATCGTCTGTTTCGGAACAAACGACTGGATTGGTCACCATTTAAATACTGGGAAAATACTTTTAATCATCGACCGATCGTCTCGAGCGCACGTATCCTATTCGGAGGGAGTGGTTCAATGACAAATATCATATATTTATTTATGTTCCGCGTTACCTATCCCTCCGTCGTCCTGGTATATGTCGAAGAACTCCTTATCGGCCGGTTTTAACGACGGATCCTTCTTGATTATCACACTGTACAAATCACAATCGACGGTGGGTATGTCCGACATTACGGCCAAGTATGCGATCACTGATTAAACACCGCGAGTCGAGCGAGAATGTAAACACATCCAAAGTATTGGAGTCGCGAATATTTTTTTTTTGCACGGAGTCGCGTCACGCGGCCGTCGAACACGCTGCAAAATGACACAATGACATCATTCCTTATAAATAACAGTGGGTCTGCCTTGCCCAATTGCAAACAGGACGGGTTTGCCCATGTGCAAGTCGATGCGGTTTGCCGATGGCCACGAAATGGTCGGCCGGCACGTTCCGAACCCACGTATCCCTAGATATGTATCGCCTAGATTCTTTCTATTTGAGTCTGAAAGATAACGATAAGCGTGTGGGGTGACCATAAGTCACGATACGATGAAACGTCTCATACAACTTTTCTTGATTCTATCATTCACATACTCATAAAAAAATAATAACAAAAAAATCTATAAAAATATGGTCACACTACACTAAATATTAGTTTAATCGCAAACGAATATATTAAACTTGTACACATTATAAATCAAACATCTAATATTTATAAATGATAAGAGTTAACCGATGTCTAATATTGAAATGGAACGCAGAGGAAATTCGCGACCGCAATGAGTCAAATATTCGAAATATGATTATTAATCATTAATCGTGACATAAAAATATGTCGACATTTAAAATACGATACGAGTATGCAAGCTCATGGATAAATAAATAAAGATCTTTGGCTGTAAATCATCTTTTGTATTCTGTAATTGTTTCTGTGAAATATTTCTGAAAATATACTAATATTTAATCAATTTCTCCACCTCACTTTCATTCTACTGCACAAAACTTAAACTTTAATTAACCCTAACTAATATTTGTTGACATTAGTAAAACATATAAGGGGTACCAAGAAGAAATCGCGTATTTTATCAACAATACAAAAATGTGTTTATTACTTATGCTTTTACATAATACAGTGGAACCTCGCCACACAAGCACCTCGCATAACAGAATAATTCGCATATGAGTAACGAGTGGAAAGGGGTTACTCATAGAATCCTCACTTATGCTTGGAAGAAGCTTTTTGAATGTGACTGTAGTATCGGTGAAGAGCACAGCTAATGGCTTATGGAGCTGCATTGTGTTTCACAGCAAGAAGTTGTGAAGTGAAGTTATATTTTGAGGAGCACTACGAGTTATTACGACAGAATCGACAGAAGTAATCAGCTATTCAAATCTCTTAATCTTCCGGATCTGGAGAGGGTTGAAGAATTTATATATCTCGGATCAACTACTTACGAGTAATTGTAATTGTGAGCCAGAAATAAGATGGCGAAAAGGGATGGCCAAAAATGCGATGTCAAAGCTATCGACTATTTAGAAAAACATGGGGATATCAAAAAGACAAAAAAATGTTTAGTGCAGAGTCTGGTATTCTCAATTTTTATTTATAGCGTAGATACCTGGACCATAAAGGAGAACATGAGGAAAAAAATACGCCTTTGAAATTTGGTGCTGGCGACGGCTCTTGAGAATGCCATGGACCCTTAACACCATGGTGGCCGCTCAAATTACCGAAAACTTGCGCTAGGGGCCGCCGATTTACCTTTATAATTGATAAATAAAAAGTACGTAAATATTCAAAAATAAAATAAATCTACGTAAAACAATAAAAAAACAAGTTTTGTATAGTTGGCTCTATACAAAAACTACCCCCTAACGCTAAAAATTGTTAACGAAAACATGATGCGTATGCTGCATTGCCGGCCATCAATGATCGAACCCGTGATGATGCAGCATATGCCTCATGCGGTCATCAATGATCGAACCCGTGATGATGCAACGCATATGCATCAGCGGCCACCATAGTGTTAAATGCACAAACGAATCTGTCCTAAAAGAAATGGGGAAATAAAAAAGACGACCGACTTTAACCACATGTCTCAAAAGGACTCTGCGATACTTCGGGCATCTCGCTAGAAGAAACGTGGAGTGCAGAGAATCCTGGAGAGCCAGAATCAAGAAGATTCTGCATAAGAATTGGCACGATTTTCAGACATGAGTGTGCCGATTAAAGAAGAAGAAAGAGGTTTCATAGTGGCGGACAGTGACTTTATAGGGCCTGATGCTAATTACATTTTAGAGTATTTCTAGTGATCTGCTCATGTTATTTTCTATAGAACGAATAAACAAATAATTCAGTTTCTTATCTCTCATGGTCTATCTAATCTAAACATTCGTTTTTATTTGAATTTATGGTTAATAATATTTTTAAGTCGGTAGTATTTTTCATTTAATCCGTCGTAAAAAAAGAACTAAATTCTATAAATTAATGAGTAAGATCTTGGGGGCCACTTTGGGGCCCCAATGATTGGGGGCCTCTTTGTGGCCCCTAATAGTCAGGGACCTGATGCTCCAGCATCATAAGCATCTATATAAATCGTCAGCAAAAATGTCTTTAAACAGCATTCAAGTAAAAAATCTATGTACGTAATATAAATTATAAGCTAATAATTTCACTTTTTTGCTTTCTGTATATCGATTTTAAATTCCAAGTTGATTCATTCTGCGAAAGAAGAAGAGATGAGGATGATTCACGCTCCCTAACAATGTATATATATACGATTTGCTAATGCGCTTTAAATGAAGCTGTATTGTGGACCATGAAAGTTTCTGCGTTATTTTCCGCAATAGTTTAACGAAGATCTGATTCAATCAGAGATATCAACACGTCATCATCGAATTTGAAGTCCTGCATTTGACGCATCCTTTAAAGTTTAAATAAATATTGTCTGATTTAAACTTTATATTAATTTCGTTAATGGATTTAGTGCTCTTACTTGGGTTCAAATCCTAGTCGTAAAATATCAGCATTTAATGCTGATACATTTTACTCTCAAAATAAAATTTATAGTTAACGGGAAACTTACTTTAACGTATCTGGGCATAAACTGAATTAAAAAATTGGTTCATAAAATACGCGATTACTTTTTGGTCCCTTTATTATATAAGCAGAAAAATTAAGAAAAAATATTTCCGAGGATAGAAATAATGCGTCGGCGATAAATTATATTAGGATCAATTTTTTTTGTTTGTTTTAAATTTTGTTCACGTTTGAACCATATTTAAAAATTCTTAAAAAAATAAGAAATATGCATTTTCATTGCATAATATTTTTTTCATGTGAGTATATTCTAATAATTTACTAGAATATAGTGCTATGTGCGTTATAAGTATTCAACAATTTCAAGAATATAGAGAGTAACATAACTTCCTAATAGCAAAGTCATGTAAACCATGAATTCCCAACTGAACTGAGCGTATATAAAACACTAAACCGTAAATAGAATACTACGTTCAACAGTTATCAGTGTTATTCGCAAGAATAAAAGATATTTTAACATCGTGAGTAGGGTGAAATTAAATTTCTCATATATTTATACAAATCGAATGCTTTTAACAGCCGTATAAATTATAAATGTATGGATATATCTTGGATTTAGAGTGCTATTGTTCAACAAGTGGAATTTATTATTTATCTCAAGGTGCAAAAAAATATTTATAAGCTTAATATCTGAAAAGTGGATAAAATCAGAAAGCAAAATCGTTTTATTGATATTTTACCATGAAAATGATTGCTCTGAATTGATATTGACATATGACACTAATTAAATATTTTGAGGTAATTTAGATAATGCATATTGAGAGTGATTTCTGATTGAATTACCGATAAGAGAGTAATTATTAATTTGTTATCGTAGGTATAATGAAAAATATTTATCAACGACATCTATTGCATTATATGAACAGTATAAAATGGTTCGAATCTCGGATAAACTACAGAAAGAAAATCGGAAAATTTATATAGGAGGCGTTTTATCAGATTTATTAAAAACAAATTCTGCAAAAATAATTAAAACAATTAAATTATAATAAAAATAAGATACTATCCTAAATTTTATTTTCAGAGTAATAAACGTAAAATCGTCATCGGTGGCGCCATGTGTCGAATTGTGTTGGGCAACGTGATCAAAGCGATATACGTAAACGATTGCAACATCATCCCGCCAACCATTAATAACATAAAAGTATATGAACCATAGGACGACAGTTCCCCGTGATATTTTCTTCGCAAGATTATTTCGGTTGGCGCTTCCTCTTCGTCGCAGAAAAACAAGTTGGCCGAAAGGGAAAAACCAAACAAAACACATCATTAAGTCTCTTCCTGGGAGTGGAGACTGGTAATGAATTGCTCCGAACGCAAATAAACCGGTGAAAATGGGTAAACACCGGACGGCTCAAAACTTTTTTATTATGCAATGTATTATGTCAGTTGTGGGATCAACGAAACTGCGAGCTTGATATTTTAAACGATTTTAAATCGTCAAATAAAAAGCTTAATTCATAGGCTTGCGGTATATATAAGCGGAATATTCATCGGAAAAAATCAGATGATTTTTTAAATTAAATAAAGATAGAGAAAAAATGTGAGAACAAATAAATCAAATATTAGTGTCAAAGAAATCTAACTTATATCAGTGACCGCAAATTTTTTAACGAACAAAAAATAAGCAGCGAAATTATGCGAATTCGTGACGTACTAGCATTGTAAAAAAACATCTAACAATGATAATATCACTTCCAGGGATTGATCAATCGCAATTATCCATAGTGCACGGATAATTCACAACGTAAATTGTAATCTAATTCGATAACCTTCATTTTAAATCAATATAAATTTTAAAATGAGATCAATCATTAATAAATTCCGCAAAATTAATTTATTAAAACGTCGCTCGTTACATCGACTGCGTTTCGCTATACAAACTCATTATTCATATTGGCATATAAAATTTTAATAATATCGAAATCGTGTTCATAATTCATAAAAGCGACGTGTATACCGAAAAATTAAATTTACGATTGCAAGACCGTTAAAACAATTTATTACTTGGCTTGATAGAATGATTGGCGATAATTAAAGATGGTATTGGATTGGGTCCGGTTAACGCAGCGACCGTAGATCGTGCAAAAAATGACAACCAATAAATAATATCTGGTCCGAAACGGACATTATTAATATTCGCAGAACATGCAAAAGGATTAGAATAAAAAATATTATTATAAAAAAACGTAGACACAAAACCGAATATGTTTCACACTATCGAATTTGAATAGAAACGTGTCTTTTGCAGAACGGGTGGGCGATTAAATTTTGGGGCCTCGGTCGGAGGCGTTTCCTGAATGTCTTCAACCTGTAATAGTTACAGGTGTAAAAATCATTGGATAATCTTACATATATTTACGTAAAAAAGATATAATAAATATAGATAAATTATGCTGAGACAATAAATTGATTTGCATAATCGCCGAGAACTATGCGCCGATTAATTGTCGTATCGAATCAATTTTACGTCATGTGTGAGATAAATGTCACTATATTGATTGGTAATCCCTGACAATACAATAGTAAGTACCGCCCGCACATTAAAAAATAGAGAACAGACTCCGAACATAAAAAATGAAACTCCTACACACAATAAGCTGGTACAATTATAAAGTTTATATATTTTTTTGGAAATTTAGCGTTGCTTTTAACATGAATAGAACAATCGTCAATGATCCATATGTTGGGCGTAGATAAATCTTTCAAGATCTACTTAATAATGACGATGGTCTGAATGCGTACGTGCGAGTGATAACTTATTATACAATCATCGGTTTGCGTCGACAGATTTACCGGATTGAATAACCTAAATATTTTATTATTATTTGTTGGAGATCAATGGCGTTATTTAAATTATCTAAGAGCGTTTAATTTATTTCGATACATCATGTTATTGAGTAATTCGGTTGTTAAAACAAGGCAATGTCATCGTGTACATCTTCGTGGACGTCAATCGAAACAACGCACGTCAATATTCATCATCATTTGCATGAACTCTTTTTTGTACCTGTGCAAATAAAAATTGATTTTGATATCAATTGTTAACAAATTTGCTAAAACATATGCATTAATGACTTCATACTAATATTTTTCTTTAAATAAACGTGTTAATTTATCATAATTAAAAATATTTTCTGCGCAACATTAAATAACATATGCTATTAAAAATATTATTGCATGGTTGACAATCCCTGAAGGGTTAGATTTAATATCCAAATCGTAGTTAGTTAGTGTAGTTAATAGTTGCGGTAATTCTCGCCACGGGTTTTATGAAATAAATAATATAAATTAAAATAATAGATGGTAATAATGCGATTTTATATTAACACTTTATGAGCCGTTCACGCCAAAAGGCGTGATTTTGTAGCCAAAGCGTTATGAGCCGTTCACTTATACAAGCGAGCTATACTTAGCATTTTTTTTCTGAAAACGATGCACAATGTAATTCTACTATTTGACCACAGATGGATACACGTCCATTTTAGCTTGGATTATCATTACATGAAATCATACGGCCCCCAGGCTAGGTTTGATGTAAAACCTTGCGGCTCGTAAAGTGTTAAAGTTAAGTTAACAGACTATAAAAACCTGGTTATATTAAAGTTTAAAAGAAAATAATGTGTAATAAAACTTCTGAATTCTAAAATTGTTGTTACTTATTAACCTAGCCGTGCCGATGGGGTCTATTGGGGACCCCACGTTTTTGATTTTGTTCGAATTACTCTTTAAATATAAATCCTACATATCACAAACTTTTTGTATTTGTATTTTTTCGCCCGCATTCGGTACTGAGTGCGAGTGCGAGTGAAACGTGCGATTGACATGTGCTGCTAGAGCTCAGTCTGCGGTGAGATATCGCGAGTGTGCGTGTCATTTACGCGTCATATTGATTAGTTAAAAATCCAAAATATCGATCAAATTATGAGGCATGTAATGAATAACTATTTTTATTTATAGAATAATCCATTATAAAAAAGAATGTCCAGATATCGATGAATAATTCGTCAATATCTTAGCTTGAAATGCTTGGGGTCCCTGATAGACCCCCTTCGGACGACACGGTTTTTTTCGAGCCGTCGTAACGGAAGGGTTAATAAAATATTATTTAAAAATTAATAATGAAATATTGCTCTATCTTCCATTTTCTTAAACCCTCTAGAGCAGTGATTCTTAACCTTGTTAGAGGTGCTGAACCCCACCAGTTTCATATGCACCTTCACCGAACCCTTATATCATACGTCTTATCATTTTTCATAATATTGTACAATAAGTCGAGTATGTGTTTTGACTTCCGCCGAACCTCGAAGACTGACTGACCGAACCCCTGGAGTTCGATGAAACCCAGATTAAGAACCACTGCTCTAGAGAGACTGGCATAGGATTGCTAATTGTTATTTATTGTGAAGAGCAGTTCTTTAAAATAGCAATTCGCAAATTTAAAAAAATAAAAGAGATACACATCTCCTTAACTAAGTCTTCCAAAATTCAGTATAAATATAATTAAAAATAATGTTTAGGTTAAGTTTCAAAAGAGTTAAATATTTTTTAGCTTTCGCTACATTTTTTTTATTGAATATTAATAATTATTCATATAATAAATCTTTTATGATTAATGAGTCAACTTTTTCAGGTTGTTTTATAACAATGTGGAGATTAAATCTAATTTAATAGTTTACACATATGTATTTAAAAGAAAATCTAAATAATCATATTTGGATAATTACTAAAACAGAGTTTAAAATAATTTATTAAATAATTGAAAAGTTTCAACGAAACTGAATAATAAAAGCGTTGACAATAGATTTATTGCTTTATTTTACGATCGAACAATAAATACTAGAATATGTTTTTTTATATTATTTCCTAGAAAATATTAAGATATATTTAATTATTACATAAAATATTTCGATTATATAAAAAATCATTTCGGCATAATAGATTTCGTATGGTTAGTTTTGCATATTTTCGAACAATGTTTTCCTCATCATCTGTCAAATGTCTTCTCTGTTATCGTTGTTATCGAGTAACTCACCGAGGTACGTGTTGAAGTCAGAGTAGTGGTCCCTCCACTCGAAGTAGGAGGGCGCAGGCGACGAGGGCACACTCCTGGGCGGCGACCGACTTCCAGTGAACTTCCTCGTGAGCACAGGTGAGAACGACACGGATTTAGGGGAAGAGGTGCGCATGCGCATCGTGGACGACGCCATCTGCACGAGGCGTCACGCGGCTCGAGACGCCGGAGGTGCACTAATCCGCGGCTTCGTTTAGTTATCGACAGCCGGCGTCCAAACCTGCCTCATTCAACTCTGCTGGGACCGCTCTCGTTTATTTATAGAGGCGACAGTCAGCGGGGACAGGCGTCGGCACGAGATGATCAATCCTCCACGAGGCGATCACCTGGACGCGAGGAAAAGCTCGGGAAAACTCGACGCCGATCTAATCGAGTCAACGGAAACCTGGCGCTTTGCAACCTGTCTACAAGCAGAGAACGTTAGGGATCTTTGTTTAAAACAACACTGGATCGTTGTCGATGAAAATATCGATATAACGAAATTGGGTCATCTCAAAAATATACTAATGGGATAGTTAAACACGGCGAAACAATGTATATAACATCAATAGCCGCTGATACACAATGATGAGTAAGCGGGGAGATCCTACATCGCAATGTGAATCATCGTGTCCTGTTATCAAAGTTACATCATTAAAATTCGTCGCTGCGCCAACAAGTTACGCGCTTAATTTTAAGCGAATAAACAATACTATGTATGGTCATTCATGGATTTTTTTGTATTTAAATCCGCCAGAGAAATTTACATAATTATGTCCCGTACGCGAATAAATTTTCAAATACAAAAATGTAGCTAAAACTTCAAAATTTACCAACGACACATGGGTTCTAGATTTTCGCAAGAATCGAATAAACATATTCCTATCAGAATAACTTTTACACAAAGCTTAAAATAGCGTGGGCGATGAATTTACAGTTGTCACACCGGGATGACCATGTAGGTTAAAGGGTTAAGATCAATATTTAATAAATGTTTTTTACTATCCCATTACTACAAATTCGAAATTGTTCTAAACAGAAGGGATTGAAGAGGATAAATATCTTGTGTTGGACATATGAATACACTAAAATCTGTTTTTGTGCTCTCTTTTTTATGCGATAATTAAAAATAAATATTTTATTGTCTTTTTTATCATTGGTTTTGGGTTAATTTCAATATGAAACTTTTTTATGCGGTCAATATTCACCGCACAAAAAAGCTAGCTACTATAGCAATGTACCTGTAAAGTTTCAAAACATTTTTTGTCATTTTTTTGTAGAAGGCTTGATAAAAAATAAATAGATTTTTTTGTTGTTACGTGGGTACACTTGTCGTTGACATAACTTGACATTATTGTTGGCTGTCGAAAGGGTTTTTACGTGTTTTGGTGTGCTAGGCGATTTTTTACTTGCGAAAAAATTTTTAATCAAAAACAACAGCCTTTGTATTTGCCGGACCCTGCGATTTCTTCTTGTGGATCGTACATATATCTGTACATATGTATGTCTGTGTATATCTATATAGGTGTGTGAGTGTGGTCGCTTGCTACTTGTCACTAGTGACTCGTTATAAGCAGAAAATGCCTTAGAGAAGAGAACAAACGAATACAGAGACAAACCCCCTCCTACTTGCCTGGGACACAATCGAGAGGGTAAAATCCGATACCAACAAGATAGAAGATGGACGTCCAATGCCAGCAATGGCCAAGAGAGGCTTTTTACAAAACCACTAAAGACTGGTTTGGGTCTCCGCGGTATGGACACGAAAGGGGAGCCCTCGCGTCACGTGTGAGACTCAGGTTCCTTTGGTCTCGACTACCATGCGAGAGTTTGGTAAGCCCATGCCCTCAGCGAGTGAGAGCCTTGTGGCTGGCAAATGATGATGATGATATCTCTTTAATGAAAATTTTGTGGTTTTTGTAATCAAACCGAATAGGTTAAATTAAAAAACAAGCCGAATAGGAAAAAAATATAAATGACATTTTGTTTGGAGGACTACTTTGAATTAGACGGAGTTAACATTTGTTTTTTCTAAGAAAAACGAAAATTTCGCGTATTTTTTTAATTAATCCTCATACATACGTATTTTTTTATTACTTTAATTTAAAATAAGTTGGACAACGCGTATGTAGATGTCAATATGAGCCAGTACTCATTCTTTAGAGGTCAAAATGACGCATAAAATAAAACTGGGTTTACGACCTGTTCTACGATCCATGGTCCATGAATCACCATTTCGGGATAATATTTGGCACAGAGTGGTACCACGGGGACGATTATTCTGTAATAATGTCGCATTCCCCTCTATTGATTTATCGTATGGATTATAATTCTCGGGTTATTTCAGAACCCTCGTCCAATAAAAAAAACATATCCCCTGTCAGATTAATCTCAATCAATGAACAAACAACAAAATGTGTCCATCACGCTGCGAAGATTAAATATAAATTGGTCTTTGTTTTGGCAGAATTTCTAAAGTTGCAACGTAATCGTCTCAAAAAAAAAGCGACGCGATTTTTTTCAGCAGATTAAACAGTGTGCTGAATCAGAATTAGCTAATTTAATTTGCATTTAACAGTCGTTAAATAATAGAAAATACGACCGCTTATAATTCGGCATTTTACCATCAAGATCTTACTCAAATATGTCGTATCGAATAAGAAAAAAAAACACGTCTGGTTGAGAATGCAAATTTTTATATATGCGCTCTATCGAAATGAACAATCTCGAATATTTTTTCATGAGGAAATGCTGTTTTTTTTTATCTATGAAATTTATAAATTTCTATTACAAAACAATAATATTCTGCGTAAAAATTATTTAAAAAAATTACAGATGCCCGTTTGTATTGTGCGAATATAAATATACGAATATCCATATTGACCTCGGAATTTATGGCAATAGAAGCACAGTAGGAGTGGTATTGCGTCATTATATTGAACTTCAAGTTCTTCTGAGCGATATGCCTATTTAGGAGATAATAACCATATGAAAATCCGTATAAAATGAACGCATTAACCCCGATGACTAATGCATACACCCTATGCACACAGCGTATTTGGCACGAGATCAATAATTTAGAAAACTAATATTCGTATTGAAACACAATAACATCTTCGGTTTGTCGTTCGAGTGAGAAGCTAGCGAAACGGAAGTGTCAAAATGTGTCGCGACAGGTAATCCAACCGCACTAAGATCTTTCCAAAAGACATTTTTTAACAGAGAGCCGGTTCCAAATACGCATTCCGATGACATCGATTCATTCAATTGTCGTTAAGCCATTATCCGGCCGCACAGCATCTTGCGTTACATGTAATGGGATAACGTAAATTGATACATTCCACACACAATGATATATTGTTCACTCTAAAAAAAAAAATAACGATTCCGATGATTATCTATAAGGAGAAGCTGCGTAATGTGCAGTCGTTTTGCCATTAACATGCACACGCCACTTTTTCTTAGAACACCATTATGCAATCGTCGTTGAGATTCAAACTTTCGGTATGATACACGATGTGTTTGTTTAAATTTGATGCAACACACACGAAGTGAGACCTTGATCCCAAAAATTTTATTCAGTAGAAATAGCTAATTTAACGCTTAACCCTATGCGAGATTGATTTCTATTTATTTACATTCGGGAAAAAAACAACGCAAACGGCGGCCATGATTTTCATTTCAACGAGGAATGCGTGGATGAATGAAATCAAGGGCATTTTGAATCGGTGGGTGTTTTAATTAATATGGCATAACATCATTTATCTCTGCCACACGATACATTGACGAAATAATGCATCAAACATTGAAAAAAACGTATATTTTTTTATTTTATAATATTTTAGAGACGAAGTAAGCCGAGCAAAATTAAGGGAGTCAAAGCTCTATAACACAAGACGACGAATTGAGAATAATTAGAAGCATATGTCCAACGTCGGGATGTGGAGGATGATTGATCGGTAGCCGCAGGGTTAGACACGAGGTGGGATGCAGAAAAACACGGTACACGTGGTGCGTAAAATTTGGCACCTCTTCAATGTGATGATTACAAAAGCGTAGAGTGGTGCGTAATCGTGTCGGGAGGGGAGCGCGGCGCGGGGCGTGCGGAGCGAGGCGCGCCTGACGGCCGACTGCAGAGGCGCCGCCCTCGCCCAGCTTCACATATTTGCGAAGGTCGACTTTTCCTTTTATAGAACAATCCGTTATAGTCATCGCCCATCATTAGCGGCCGCCGCTTCTGCCGCCACCGCTGGCGAGCAGGTGGCGGCGCCCGATCGGCGGCGCTCGGCCCCGCTCGGCCCCACTCGGCCGCGACCCGATTGCATTTGTTTGTTTATGTCGGAAAAGCCGATTTGAAATTGGCGCCGATTGACGCATTTTCTATCGCGGGTTATAAATATGCCGACACATTATCAAACCGGACGAAAATATGTGGAAAATTCGTTTTATTTAAGCGTTAAGCTTTTCAATAAATCATTAATAATTCAAATTATATTTAGATATATTAATACATATATATTTAGATTTTACGTTTTTATTTTCCTGCAATTTACGTCTGAATTAATATTTATTTCAATAAATTTTAATTAAAAGAGAATATAAAATTAGTTTTTTTCAACGAGCGACCAGGTACAGATACTGAGGATCTTAAAAAATTCAAGGCATAGGGTGAAATTGAAAAATTATTAATCAAAAATTGTTTTCGGAAAGCTGGCATCGACAATGAACAGAAAGGCGAAATATAAGATGTTACGGAGAACAATGTCATTGGTGGCTGGGAATTAATTCCTGACGAACCCTTGAAAAATTATATGAATCTTGATCTTAACCTGTTTCCTGTCATGATCCCCATTTAGGATACGCGACTATTATTGCTCTGCAGTTAGTAGTACTTGCTGGAATCTTTAAACTGGCAACACAGATACGTCCAAAAAATCTTCATAATAAATAATTTGCAATAGTTTTATAAGATTAGAGTTATAAGTGTTAGAAGTTAAAATTTAAAAGTAAATCGTCATAAAATAAAAAAAATATGGCAGGTAACGGGTTAATGTGATGACATCTGAATTTATGGGAAACGACGATATAGTGGATAGTCATATTCGCGGAAACTTTTCTGACGGAGATCTCTCCGACGAAAACGGTGTAAATTCGATGTATATTTAGGGTCTTAACTATAACTACAACCATTGAATATGTAAAAGAAAGAAGAAACCTTCCAATTGATTTATAGTTTCGAAAGAGCTTTATGTAAAAAAAAATCGAAAAATATGTACCAATCCCATTTACGTGATTTTCTTAATAGAAAATAACTTTTTATTACCTTTTTATTGTTTAAATACAACCTTCCGTAAACTTTTTCCTCGTTTTTACGTGTGCTTTTTATCAATCCCTTCAATAACGTAAAAAAACGGGGTTTATTTACTAGTTTTCAAGGTAGTAAATAAACCCCGTTTACTATATTTTGTAAATCAATTTTAATGTTTAAATATAAAATGAAAATGATATTAGAATAAAACAAAAAATTTATGCCATTAACGGGCATTTGAAACTATTTTTTATACTTAGACAAATTTATATTAATAATCAATATTAAACTTCTCAGAATATAATCCTAGTTGCTCACATAGATTTAAAAATCTTTGTCTCCTAAAATCAATTCTTAATAATATCTCACCGAAAAAATATATCAAATTAAAAAAGTAGAATCCTCTTCATATTCTAACATACTAGTAATAATATATAAGATAGTATTAAGTTAGTAATAATTAATTCATATACTCGGACTGGCGAAATAGTGACATAAAGAAATTCATGATATACAATACAATGACAAAAAAAGATAAGCAGCCTCATAACTCTGCAAAATGAGCATTTCAAGTCAAGATGAAGCAATATTTTCCATAAACGCATAAATAATAATTAAATTTTAACGTTTTTTTATAATATGTAATAAACACACACAGCTGATATATGAAAATAAGAGATTACATTACGTAACCCTGATAATACCTGATATATTTACTACCAAAATTAAAAAAAAATATATTCTGATTATTAAATTATAATATTTTCTATAAATAACGTTAATGTGCACTGCGTGTACATACTTATTTTTTTTTTATATTTGTTAGTTTTTAAAAACAGTTAATATCTAACGCAAAAAATATTAATATACCATACCATCAAGTCATTTTTTGAATAAAAAAATATTTTTTGGTTGGGCCGATAATAAACGAATAACTTCATAAAAAAAACACATATCATTGAGAATTTAGATATGAGTGTTTATAATATTTATTATTGTGAAAAAAATATTTACGTTAGTTGACAATATCGAAGGCAATTAAAATAAATCTGAAAATCTGGAAGATCATTCCACGTTTTAATATATACATGTATTATGATAATAACATAATAATTCGTGGACCGTGCATTATAAATTTCCAACATCTAAAGCGGAGTTTTACATTTTTATAAATTCGAAAGTAGTAATTGCTAACGTGTTCACTATTATTCAGCTTTTTATATTGTTTCATATGAGAACTGAATAATAAATTCAGCAAAATCTGAATTGATTATCCGATTTACGGATAAAAATCGAAACAAAAATCGATTTAAAAAAGGATTCATCATCGAAACTCAAATACATACTAAAGACATCTAAAAGTGTTGTTCTGGGCCAAAAATTCTTTCCACGAGTAAACAGTCGCGAGCGCATCAATCAACTCGTGAAATCTTTTTTACAGCCGTTAACCGATCCGTCACGGTGGCTCGAAACCAACGGCGTCGCCCGAAGGGGTCTATTTCTAAGAATAAAAATAGTTATTCATGATATGCTTCATAATTTTTGATTTTTTAACTAATCAATATGACGCGTAAATGACATGCGGACTGATCAAACTGAGTTCTCGCTGAACGTGTCACTGATACGTTTCACTCGCACTTGGCACATCGTACCGGATGCGAGCGAAAAAAATATTACCCCCCGAATATTCGTGGCAACAGAATCGAATATTGTTGTTTCTATTTTTTTCCGCAATTGCGGACAATAAAGATCAATGATTATTTATTCTCTAGACTTTTTTAAACAAATACAAAAAGTTTGTGACATGTAGGATTTATATTAAAA
>JAGXCT010032346.1:0-52881 GCA_022495035.1 Philopotamus ludificatus | reverse complement strand
CTCGTTATGCGAAATGTCGCTCGTTAAGGGAGCAATTTTTTCACTTTTTTTTCTCTCGTTATGCGAGGTGCTCGTTGAGAGGATCCACTGTATAATTTTGTCTTTTCGTTCCTTGTCGATTCCAGCTTTCAAAAACAAATTTTTGATTGTTCTTTTTTCAATTTCAGGGCTGCATCTAAAATAGATTTTGATTATTTTAAGATCTTCTAAGAACCTTTATTATTTTAAGATCTTCAATATCTGTACTAGATTTTTACGGTAATAATGCTCGAGTTTGGGGCTCAACAAGCTACTTCGATGCTACAGTTTGGGAGGAAAATCTGATTTTATATTTTCTTTTAATTTAAATTTATTGAAATTTTAAATATTTCAGACGTATTTTTCAGGAAAAACACGTTAAATCAGGTGTTGAATGTACTAATATAACGCGGGACTGTAGAAATTTTACACAAATAGCGGGAAAACGTAAATTTCGGACAAGTAATGGGTTCTACTGTATTACATATTAATTTGTATAAAAAAATGACAGTAGATTATTTATCTACAAGATCTGCATTTCCATCTCGCATTGCTATTATAGTAAAGCCTTTGACGGTCTGATTTGGTCATCATGCACCTTTATCTGAGCTTTTCTATTCTATTCTCTGAACTATTCTTTCTTCTGACGAATACATGATTTTCATTTTTTCTTTAATAAAGAGTTTTCAGTGTTTTTTAACAATAGTTTATACATCCCATTTTTAGCTATCCTAATTCTTCTTATTATTCCTGACTCATAAAATAATTTTACTATGTTATTTATATTATTTTTCAGTGCATTAGACAATTTTCAATATTTTTCTTCATTGAAATAAGATGGTTTCCCATTAAAAAAATATTCTATGTGATTTTGAATATATTTAAATAAAAAACCAAAAAATATTATGACTGGGACTATAAAAAATAACGATAAATGCGGGAAAACAACGATAGATCAGGGTTCCACTGCGACTCGAAAATATTGACATTTTATTTAAAAATGGATTATTCTTAGAATAAAAATAGTTATTCATGATATGCTTCATAATTTGGTCGATATTTTGGATTTTTTAACTAATGAATGTGTGACGCGTAGATGACAACGCTGTAGATTGAGTTCTCTCAGCACGTGTCAATCGCACATTCGGCCGCACGCACGGATGCGAGCGAGAAAAAATACCGCGCGCGTGGTAACAACAGGGAATAATGTTGTTTTTATTTTTTACGCAATTGCAGACAATAAAGCACAATGATTATTTAGACTTTTTTGGACAATTACGAAAAGTTTGTGATATGTAGAAAAAATAAAAAAAAAATTGGGGCCCAATTAGACCCTATCGACACGGTTAGGTTAGGTTAATTTAAAAGTTCCATCATCATATAAAAGCGAAAGTTCGATAAAGATTCGAGTTTCAGTAATCAAAAAAAAAAATGTTTTCATGAAATATTTTTGAATTTATATTATCTTGATAAATATGTATTTGCTCCTTGGGAATGTTTAATATTAGTATATCATTAAGGGGTATGACCTTTTTTTTTTTTTTAAATTTTATTGAAAAAACTTGTACTCCGATGGTGCTATCACTTGATTGGATGTTTGTCCTATTGAAATTTAAATTGAATCTAATCTTTATAATTTAGAACAACTAGTCCAGTAATATTTGTTAATGTGTTCATGCAATTGTTTTAAATAATAATATACTCAACCCTTTTATAGCGCTGAGATATGGATCACGCTATACACTCGCCCTATAAAAGATTAGGCACCGCTAAAAAATATGATTAGGTATTTTTAATTGTATTTTGTAAGTTCGAAACATCTTCAATACATTTTTTAATGCATTCTGGCCATTGTAATTTTCAATTTAATGTATGTATGTGAATGTCCTTAAATCTGAAATGGCTGAATTTTTAAAGAAATGATGGGGGCGTGTATATAAATTTTGCAGATTTGTGTTGTTTTATTATTTTATTTCGCTGGCCCTTGACAGTGCCAGTGGCTGTACCATTTTCTCACGTGCCGGCCGACGAAATAGATATTTCAGGGTTGATTTAATGGCCGGGCCGTATACGGCCAGACCGTACTGTGTTTATGTAAACCGTATTACCGGCCATTTTTTACAAGTCCTCCGTCCCCCGCGGCCCCCCTCCGGAGTGACCTCTGACTCTCGAAAGGGACCCCGACGCGCCCGCCCTTTCCGCGAATTTATCTCCGCCCAGAGAATGGATACACACGATTACTTCTCTCTACATTTCCGACGAGCTCGGCGTTTTTCAATTCTGCTAAATTTCGGCCGCTTTCCTCCGAGCCCTTTTCTAAACGATGTGTTTTTTTTCCGCACTACCCTCCCCCCTCACATCCCCCGTTCGTTTTATAAATCCGTTTTGTCTAATCATTTATCGGGATCGATCAGTTTTCCGCTTTTCCGGTCACGTCGCCGTCGGGTTTTTCAATTTCTGTCGTTTAATTTTGCCGCGTTTGTTTGCGTTTTAATCGCGTCTGTCAATGTGTATGGAGTTGAGTGACGTGGATCGAGTGGATTTTACCGCATATGCGTTTTATTTTTATTTTATCCCTCGGGACCTATTGCATCATGTCCACGATAAAGTGGTTAACGTGCTATTGAAAAACACACCCAGCGGTCTGTTGATGTTACTTTTGTTGCATAAACATATATGTGATTATTTTTTTTAAATATACGTACACGGATTTGAAATAACACGGTTTACAAAAATGGACCAATTACACTTTACACAGTTTTTTTTTTGTATTAACGCCGTTTTAAAAAAAATATAGACAATACAAATAGCATCATGATTGTTTATATGATATCAGAAAAGTTTTTGTAAGGATTAATGAGTCCTTCGTAAACGTTCGTGCGTTAATTGTTTGACAGCAACACCTTAAAATTAATATATAATTCATTTTATGAAATTTTAGTTTATTATAATTAATGAAACCCATTTTCGTATTTCCCACTGGATATCTTTTGTAACACGGTTTTCGGAACGTATCCCTAATTGACATGAGCTTATAAACAGTGGCGGCTCATCCATATACACTGCGGAATTGCAGCACCCCCAAGCAAAATAAGGATAAATATATTTTATATATTTATCTATGTGTGTTTCTATTGATTAAATATTATGTATATTATTTATTTACGTGGCCTTATAACCGGACTGGAGGACACCTCCGTCTCAACCATGATGTCATGACTGTGACGGACGTTCTCCAGGTTACCTTGGCTCTTCGAATACGGGTCAGGTCGCCAACCAAAGCTCGGGAGCCGAGCTGTCACGCGATTGTAAACAATACTGTAATCAGACGAGGTTAGAACCAATTCGTATTTAATTTACAGTCTGATCGGGTGCTACGGGCACCTCCTGTAGCACACACGTCACTGAATTGGCCTGGATAGCGGCCTGGTTCCTCATAGCTCTGTAGAATCTACGAAACCATGATTGTGCCCAACCGCCATCGCTACCACGTCTGATACCGGCACGCAACAACACTACTATATGGAAATATAAATTATATTTATATTTGTCTGCATGTCAGCGTTACCAGGGTCGTGTATTAGATGGATGCGGGATGTTAGCGGGGTGAGGGTCTCGTCGTTAAAGGCTGTATTACGCTGCGATTCGGAACAGTCCCACGCCGTCCAGTCCGAGTCACTTTTGAAATATACTTTTTTAATTTCTAACCTTTTTCACTCCGTACGCCAGACGTATTGGCTTAACTCATTCGCGTCGGGTTACGCATGGGTGAGTCTTTGAGTCCCCATACGTGGTCGCGGGTTACGCACCCATGCGTCTTTTGCCATGTGACACTTTGGCCCAAAAAAAAAATCGGTCTACTGCAATAAATATTTCAATTTCATCTAACAGATGTAATTGCAAACATTTATTAAAATTATAAATTAAAAATATAAAAAAAATATATGCAAATATTTTTTTGCATCATTTCGTGAATTAGGCCCCGCTACACAATAAAGATGGATAAAACCATTACGAAGAACCAAGTTTTTTTTGTTTAATTTAAAAAAAAGTCTTATAGAATCAGATATCAGATTAAATCCTATAGATTTATTTTCCCAATGAATATCCCTTTTAATAAATTTGTAAAAAAAAAATAATGATAGTAATTCATAGATATGACTAAAAGTGGAATGGGTAAATCTAACGCAGCACCCCTAAATATTTTATCCGCGAGATGCTTATAAGTACTACTAATATATATAGTCCACGAATTTAACCAATTCTCCAAAAAATTGGTTCATACATTTTTTATTTACATTTGAAATACTGGGAAAAATGTTTTAAATGTAATAAAAAATCCAAGCGGCAATCGTTTAATTAAAATGGTAACTGAGTAATTGAAATGCAACTTTTGGCTGTTGGGATGTTACCGACTAGTTTAAAAATAGCATGAAACATGATAAATAGTTGTTCAGCATATAGTTGTACATGAACGTGGCTATTTACCTCTCAATTTAATTTAAAAAAATATATATTTTCAAACATGGCTTTCAAAATTCACCGAGGTTTAAATTATGTAATCCTTAGATAATCCTAAGCGTGATACATTACAGCATTTAAGAAGTTCATATCGAGTATTGTATTAGAGTTATCACTCCTATAGCGCAAAGATAGGGATGAACTTATAAAAAAACGCTATAGAAGTCTAGTCGCTCATACAAAATTTGGGGTTAGGTTTTTTATTTACATTTGTAAATAAAAAACCTTAAAATAAATTAAAGTAAATTGAACAAAATTAAATGATGTCGTGTATAATACTCATACATATAATATATCGCATAAATATTATTTTCAATTTTAAGATTCGTTTCAATGAAGTTGACAACACTACCAGCCTCTTGTACGTGTCTGCATTCTCCTTTACCAAAATTATTGATAAAATAGCTATTATTACATTCTAACATATTCTAAATTCCACATTTGTATTCCTATATCCCTCGATTTATCATAAATCTATTGCGTAAATAACATATCATAAGCGAGACCTTGTATCCTAATGTAACAACAACAAAAGAATAAAACATAATACTAACGTATTACCAATGTTCAGAATTTTGGGGATTCATCTCGAATGGTACATCCTGTATATTTATGGTAGAGTGCCTTGCACGCACCTGTTACGCAATTGCTTATTGTTTTATCTCGGTCCAAACTAGTTTTATCCCTTTTATCCGCTTCTCATCCAAAATTTCGACATTTTTTTGTCGGTATTATTTATTTACGGCGAGGCCAGTAATCTCTGCAAAGCGGCAATAAATAACGATAGTAGATCCATTGTTTTCGCTTCAGGCGGCGATGGTGGAGGTGGTAGTAGTAGTAGTGGCGGACGGCGCGGTAGTGGCCTCCTCCACTTTTGCCCAGGTGAGATTTAGTGGCAGCGATCCGCCCGTGCTTTATTGGAAAATACTTTGGCGTAGTGCTTTAACCCAGATACCGCAGGCGGCAGCTTCCCGCACACTCTAAAAGGACGGAAATCATTATTTTGACATTTGACAAATGTCAGACGATGTGTTTTTTATTTCATAATATCGCAGAGACGACGACCCAACGCCACCACCTAACCCCATCCCTGTGCGACAAATTGAGCCGCATGGGAATACGCATTGTATCACAGATAATGTATCGCGGCAGACGTGTGCGAATGGTATTATGGCTACGGAATATAAATATATATATATATATATATATATATATATATATATATATATATATATATAGATATATGGAAAGGTAAATGGATTTAACCGCTTTTGTCACTAATTAATTTACGTCTGCGGCTAAGGTCTTTGGCGCTGTTTGCTTATAAAGCAATGTCGCATAGCATGCGCATGCGCATTGTGCTCGGAACGCCTTAATGTGAGTTACAAAATATCTACGAAAATATAATGAATGTGGTATTGAAGGTTAATATTATGATTATTAATTTCACGATTAAAATCCAGCTTCTTATTTTCTTCCTTATTCATTTTTAAGCCTTAAAGGAACAGCGATTATACGTAATACAGTAAACCCCCCTATAACGTCCTCTCATATAACGTTCCCCCCTATTAACGTTTGCGGCGGTTTTTTCATATAACGTCGAACCCCCCTATAACGTTCGCGCAATGACATAATGTAGCTTCAGTCATCGGACATCGACATGCATCCGGCGAAACTAAATAAAACTATTTGGTGATTCATCGGCACGCGGAAGGCTATCGGCACGAAGGCTATCAGAGCATTCAGGGATATTCACACATACAGTAAGAAAATATTTTCTACTTTTGTATCCATGGAACAAATTATAATCAAGTAAATCGATGCTCACATTTTTTTTTAACTATTTGATTATGTAATATACGTGCATACCTCTTAATCTTATTAATGATATGATCTAATTTCACAATAAAGGTCTCTACAATAGTATTTCCATATGCGTCGATTTCTTTGATGTTTAATTCTATACTTGAGTGGTTGGAATACAAAACATATTCCGGAATAGTTTTATTACATTTATTCATCATATGCTAGCGTACGCATAAAATTTAACTAATAAAATATCGCGTTGATTTGCCCTGCCCGGCAAGTTGCGGGGAAAGATTACGTCAGCAAAATACGAAGAGAGGGATATCGCTCAGTAGTCATTTGCGCTGGTAAACACGTAAAAATGTAAAATGAGAATGTGTTGATTTACTGATTTCCTTTAAATCAAAAAATAAAATTGAAAACCTTAACCCCCTATAACGTCCCCCCCATTACGTGGAACCTATCCCGACGTTATAGGGGGGGTTTACTGTATATGCAGTAAACCCTCCTATAACGTCAAGATAATTTCCACGTTATAGGGGATTAAGGTTTTTCAATTTAATTTTTTGATTTAAAGGAAATCAGTAAATCAAAAATTTTAATTTTTATATTAATATGTTAATCAGCGCAAATGACTTGACTCTCGCGATGAGCGATATCCTTTCGTATTTTGGATGACGTAATCTTCCCGCAACTTGCGAGCAGGGAAAATCAACGGAGACATTTTATTAGTTAGTTTTATAAAATTATAAAATATTTTTAAGAAAATTCTAATTAGCGTTTTAAAATATGTACGTTATAGGGGGTTTTGACTTTATAGGAAAAAACTGACGCAAACGTTATAGGGGGGGGGGACGTTATAGGAATGTATGTTATAGGGGGGTTTACTGTATTATTTTCACCAAACCCGAAAGGCATCTCTATCACCCTCAGCAATTTATTGAATACGTGGAGTATTGTTTTTATATTATTTTCTTTAAAAAATATTACGTTATAGGGAGGATTGTCGTTATAGGAAAAACTGTCGTAAACGTTAAAGGGGGGACATCAATCCATAAACATTAATAAAAGACTTTTTATAGTTAACCCATTTTTCATGACTGCTCAAAAACAACCGCATCGTCCGAAAGGGATATCTCAGATACCCCAAGGGTTTAAAGTTTAGTTATTGATGAACTCTCTAGCACTATCTTGAGATTTTTTTAAAAAAAGGATTATTCTAACAATAAAAATTGTTATTCATGATATGCTTGGTCGTGAAATTTGGTCGATATTTCGAATTTTTCTATTAATCAATATGACGCGTAAATGACACACACACCTGGCGATATCCCGCCTCAGACTGAGGACTCGCCGCCGGTAGACCAACCGCCAAATTATCGCAATTCAATTGTTTCAGTCGTACTTGGCACATCGTACCGGATATTAGCGAGAAAAAACATCGCGCTACAGAAACGAATATTGTTGATTTTTTTCCCGTTATTGCAGACAATAAAGATCAATTATTATTTATAATATTTATTCTGTAGACTTTTTTTAGACAAATACAAAATGTTTGTGACATGTAAGATTTATATTAAAAGAGTTATTCGAGAAAAATCAAAAAACTTGGGGTACCCAATTTATCCCATTGGCACGGTTAGTAGATTAATATCAATTATAGTTAATGATAGCTGTTACTTAATTTTGAAGAAAACTATTACTTTTTCCTCTTCGGATTGTTGTATAGAACTAATTTCTTTTAGCAATGGTATTTTTCAGAAATGAAACGTCTATGTCTGAACATTAAATACGAACATATGGTTGTACCTTGTGTAAGAGTTGTTGTCGAAAGATCGTATGGGACACAAATTGTCCTCAAAAAAATAGTCCAGGTCTGCAATTGTCTTTACCATTATAAAAAAAAAGTTTATTCTTATATTTTGTTCAACCCTTTCAATGCGGCGAGGTAAATTTGTATTCACAGTTTACCGCTATATTAGACCATTTGCCTATAAGAGATTTATGCAAACATGTTGATTAGGATATGTTCTTCCATCTTAACTAAAAAAATAAACTCGATTCGCTTTATTTTCGCAATAATAAATCTAACAAAATATCAATTGCTCAAACAGAGATTAAGTGAGAAAAAAATGGGAATGCGAATCAAAATCAAAAATGCGAAATGCAATTTTCTTATACCATTACATCCATACACGTGTATGTGGAACATATAGTACGTGGAACACCCTTAACAACTCCTGAGCCGAGATACGTCACCGATACTACTGCGGAGATTTGAATCGTTACTGTTCATATTTACATATTACATGGTTCCTATAAATTTCTTGTGATATGTTGTATATTTATTGATAGCTGTGTTTATTAGCTGATTTTTAAAACAAACACCATCACTTAACTCAGTCTAGTTTACATGTAACGACAAGTTAAAGTTTTAAAGAATCTCGCGCATGTACGACATGCGGCCGCACCCTGGACACGATTTGTATGCGCATGTACGTCATGCGCCCCGCACCGAAAGGGTTAACAAGCCTGGCACGTGTCGAATGCACAGACGCTAGCCAACGTTTGACTGTATGTGAATGCGACCGTGCAGTTGGAGGATTTGCGGCGAATATTTCAACTCAGCGTGTAATTCGGGATAGTGTAATTGGGGGGTCCACTGTAAGGCATATATTTTAGATCCGTATTTAAAGTAGTATGATCCGAGTTAGTACAAATACCAACGATACATCCTCGTTCAGCAGTCAAAGGGTTAAAATTGTATTATATTTTGATGCATTTTATTTTTACATTGTGATTGTGATTAAATATTCACGTTGATAAAAATATAAAAATATTTCTGGATTGTAAAAGTTGAGCGGCACGAAGTAAAACATTCCTCGGATGTATACAATAGGGATGTCGGAACAAGATCCACCCACTGGGTTCACATTCTTCCTCGGTGTATTTATTTTTATCTTCACCGGATTACCTCGCGGAGTCTAATAATATCAAATTTGTCGGGTACCGCGAAACATACTCTATTATTTAAAATTTTGATTGTCCATAAATAATGTAATCATTGGCTGTGATTGTGATACAGTGTTGCCATTTTCGCATTTGTTTACATTTCACTTTGATACGTATGAATTGTGGAGCGGGGGATGAGAGAGGGCACTGTGGGTCCACTTCTGTCGCATTGGCAATTAGGAATAATTTCAAATAATTGGACTAATTACGATGAATGAGGCTCGCAAAGTACTGGGGTCGGCCCACTTCCCGCACCTTCTCTGTCGACCCCAGTGGTTTGCTAACTTTTATTCCGAAAATAGGTTCTATACCAATATCAACATTGCAAATTCGCCTATAATCCGACGGTTTGTGGTCAAACAATGCGATTATATTTTAGATGTCACGATTTAATGTCGACGACTCGTACTGATATTACATTTTCCGCGTTAATTAATTATTATCCGTCATACGCGCTGATGATTCCCATTCGTTTTGCCATTTAAATTTAATAAAGCGCATTTACATCCGCGTTTATACTAGTCGGTGGATTTCAAAATTAATATTAAACGTTATTATGTGCGTGTAGTTTAATTACCGAAAGTGTTTAATTAATTTTCGGAATTAATGGAAAAATTTAATCATATTGAATTTTCAGTATTACGATGTTACTTATTTGAAAACCACAACAATGGACTGGATTACGTGCAAATATTAATGAAGGCATTAATGAGGGGCGAAAACAGGAAAACCTGCATTAAACTCCCATAAAATTGCATATACCCGGGGATTTGTTTGCCTGCTCATTTTGCATATTTACACGCCAGTAAATAATGCTAATCTTTTTTAACGGCTCTCAGTAAAACTTATGTTTGATATATTTATGAGGATATGAAACATTTATATATTATTCTATGATATTTTTTTTATGCATGTCTGCGCATGATACGAGTGCATGCGGCGTTATTGGATTAAAAAATGATTACATTATCATAATTGCCATGTGGACATGATTAAATTATTTCATCCGATGCAACGGTTGAACTAATTATTAACCCTTTGTTTTTTTTAAACGTTTCTCATAAACAAAATAACGATATATCGCTGTTTAGCAATCAAAAGGTTTTTAATGAAGTTGTATAAAAAACAAATATATTTTTTTTATATGCTTAAATCAATTCCATGCCTTCTTCGCCATTGAACTGACGTACGAAGAGCTGCTTTACGGCTAGAACCTTTCTTCTTCTATTTTCTTATCGTTCATGGACTTGGATATATCCATTTTCAGCAACATATCACGGAATCTTCTTTTGTGTGTTTCTTGTATCCATTACTATCCACTGTCGTAGATTTTTCAGCCAAGACGTCCTTGGTCTTCCGGGTTCTCGTCTTTCTTGAATCTTACCCTTAATAATGATTTGCACTCTTCTATTTTTCTTGTCCATTTTCCATATTATATATATTAGAGATCTAAGGATACACCATTGTGATAGTTTAAGTCTTGCTCAGTCTAATTATGGTATTGTCACAAATGGTAAACCACTTCTAATGTTTATTTTACGATCGCTGCCTGAATCTATTCTTAAACTTTTTCAACGCTACATCCTAAGATGGGATTTCGTCTCATTCACTAGCATTCTACAATGAAAACTGTTTCTAGATAGCTGTTAATAGTCTCCCCCTCCATTTTTAGTAATTTATATAATTATGTCTCGTACGCAAATAATTTGGATACGCAAAAATATAGCTAAAACTCAAATGTACTTATGAAACATGAGTTCTAGATATTCCCATGATTTTATGACTACATTAATATCCATATATTTTTTACAAAGCTCACGTCGCTTGCTGACGTATTCGAACAATAATAATATAGAATGTTGGATGGATAAGAATAAGATGTCACGCCGGTGTGACAATTGCTGTAAAGGGCTAATAGAGTCGGAATCCATTTTCCACTGCGGCCTCAACTCAGCCAGATTCTAGCTATGATTATTTCAACTGTCTTCAATCGAAGTAGATTTTTTAGTTAAAATATTGTTTTTATTTTTTTAGCTTATTAGTTCCATTTTCTGATTTTTTTCTATGTGGTGTCTCAGGCCACTCATCTCACAATCGATGTAATAATCAAAATAATTACATTGTTGTAGAGCTTAATCTTGGATTATCTGACCCGGATTAGTTTGTAGGGGACTAAATTTATATTTTTAAATAAATGAATAGTTTTGAGAAAAATTTCGCGTATATATTTCATCTTTAGACACAATTGACAACTACTGGAGACTAGTTGTCAACTGTGAAATGAAAAGTGCACCAACATAAATTCTTCAAGTTGTCTCAATGGTTTGAACGTATGTATGCTCACTACTTAGCACAAGAATGTGACATCGTTCGTTGTGCTTACCTTTATGACGAAGTTATATGCCGATTGAAGTGGCAACCCACAGTATTTTCCATTTAAAGTGTTTATAAGATTTTCTCTTGAATTAAAGAAATCTTTTTTAGTTTAAATTTGCTTTATAAGATATCAATACTACATATTATTTGACACAATATATTGAGAGCCACCGGCAAAGAAAAATAATTAATATCTGATATTAATATATTTACAAAACCAAGCTGATGTAAATCGATAGAAGCAATTAGTTGTCCGGATCTGGTTAAGGAGTATATCTATCTTCGATCTTTACATACGGAAATTACGAGCCAGATATTTATAAAAATAACGGTATATTTAAAAAAAAAAGTTTGGTAAAATGTTTGTTATTCTTCATTTTTACATACGATGTAGAGATCTAAAAATAGTAAACAGTCTCAAGACCATCGATGAATTATGAGATGGAGTTAGCAAGAGAAAACTGTCATTTAATTGTGTTGAAGTGCTTCTTTATGAACAGTAGTCAAATTATGCTATTCTCTTATACCCAGGATGGAGGTGTGTTAGACTGGTTCGACACGGTTGTATCCTTTGCCATCCGCCCACATCGCATATACAGTAAACCCACATATAACGTCCAGATAGGTCCCATGTTATTGGGGGGGGGGGTAATTTTATTTTTTGATTTGAAGGAGATCAGTGCATCAAACATTTATATTTTTCTTTTTTTTTTTACATTTTTACTTGCTTCCCAGCGCAAATGACTTGACTCGCGCGATGAGCGATATCCTTTCGTATTTTGGCTGGACGTAATCTTTCCGCAACTTACGTGCAGGGAAGATCAACACAACATTTTATTAGTTAATTTTATAAAATTATAAAATATTTTTATGAAAATTCTATTTAGCGTTTTAAAATATGTAGTTATAGGGGGGTTTGACATTATAGGAAAAAACTGCCGCAAACGTTATAGGGGGGGACGTTATAGAAATGTACGTTATAGAGGGGGCTTACTGTATCAGATTGGGGCCGGTTCAATCGGTGGAACAAAAGCAGTTTCTTCTTTAAATGTGTGAAACAGAAAACCGCAAAAGGGGAGGGAGCCTTAACGCCTCGTGTAAGATTCAAATTCCTTTGTCCTCGACTACTATTCGAGACTCTGGTAAGGCTTCAGTCATAGAGAAACTGGGCATGGTTAAAAATACAGTTAACCACATGCTTTAAATAGTTTTCTCGTTAATTTGGACATCTTGATAGAAGAAACAATGGCCTGCAGAAGCTCGTCGCATTTGATAACTTAGAAGGACGCAGGGGTAGTAACTGTGATGCGAGAACCGGAATGTAGAGGATATTGGAGAATCGTAGTTAAGAGTATATGTGCCAAGAATGGTCACGATCTTCAGACACGAGGGTACCGATTTATGAACAGTAAATACACGTGAAATACATTAAGACAGCCAATTTTTGTCATATTGCCGACGAGATCCCCCTAGCTCAGTCGTTGTTTCAGCTTCGTTGTTTGGATATTGTAGATACTATATCGAATATACTACCCTTGTGCTATTTCCAGGGTGTCTGAGCTCGTTTGACTCCCCCCGCAGGTGTGACAAGAAGGCGACGGTGTCAATATTGAGCGTAGCGTTTTCATGGCTGCTTTCTTCTTGCAGTGTTGTCAGTACATTTAAATTGAATCACGGTACATATCTAGTTAGAGCAAACTTTATCTTTAGAACGGTGTCGAACAACTCTTATTCAATTGTATATGTATGCCTTGTTACCGGAGTTACGAACGTCTTTGTTATATTTTCGTTTCGATGTATTTTATTTTTCCGGTGTGCAAAACCATCTTTCCGCCGGCTTATTTATTACGTATTTTTTAAAAAGCGAAAATCGTTGCGCAAAAAAAATAAATAAGCGGTTGTGTGCGTACGAATTTATTTTGTAAATATAGAGGGTTTGAACCCCCTTTATTGTTCCGTAATTTAACCTGCAACAACAAAGGTATTTCGGTTCGCAAATAAATTATTGGGTTTATGATTTCGGTTCTATGTAAAACGGGCGCTTTGTAATTTTATGTGAAATAAATTCTTTATTATCTGACAATATTATGAAAAAAATATCGCTCACCTTAGTTAATTTTAAAAATATGTAAGTGTTGTTTTTTTACGTGCATGTTCATTTCGCGACGTGTACTTCAAAATTATAGGGATTCACTATTTTTTTTTTGTATAATCAGTCACGCAATCCTTTATACGTTAGTGCAAAAATTCATTTATTTATATATGCAAATAGTGCAGCAATATTACATACTGATGTTATACAAAATAAATATTTATCAGTATTTGTGGTTGTTGCGGTATAATGTACACTAAACATTAACGATATATAAATTTCGCAGAAAATCGCTTATATAAAATTCAATGGAATTTACAAATTAAGTTACACAGATAATATCAAAAAAATTAGTCAAATTAAATATTGTTATTAAATCTTTTATTTAAACATTTTACAGTTTATATTATCTTTATATTATTTATTTTTACTACGATGGATGGCATAACAGAAAGATGGCAAAGCGCCATTCACCCATATAAAAATTCTAAAGATGCAAGGGGAATGAGTCTCACGCTAATATTCCTCCCAGTGTCAAACCACGACACTGGTTAATTTTAATATTATTTCCGTCGGGTTGAAATTAATATTATTTCTATATAATTATTTATTCAACGCAGGATAGATGGCATTACATTAATTAATTCCAACGCGCCAAATTACAGATATATATTTATAAAACATCAGGAGGTAATGGGTCTCTTCCTCTCACATACCCCCAGGCCAGTGTTGTAAAGAATTCCCTGAATTCATAGTTTTTTTCGTACACCTATCCGACTACTAACTTAGCACAGTCGCGGTTAACTTACATTATCGACATATTATTGTCGCTATCTTATATTTTTTGTCAGAATTTGCGAATCGATGCAAAGTCCATTCACTTCACCGCTAGATAAATAATAAGTTATGCTTGTGAATTAATAATACATATTTTAGTATGTACATGTTGCTTATTTATGTAAATTCTTCATTTTTTGCACTTCTTTTTTATTTGCTGACGTACACGCACATGAAAAACGATTTACAAGACGATGTATATTTATATAATTGTTCTATTATTATGAGTGTTTTTGTTATACTGAGTATCATAACAAAATAATTCCTCTGATTTTAAATTATAAATAAATTATTTAAACGAACTGAAAATCGTTGGGTTTTCTTCTTATTTTTATTAATTTTGATAAGAATCACGGTAAATTGAGATTAAAGTCATAACTTGATTTACACGAATATTTGTTTAGGCCAAAAAAACATGCTATCCACAATTCTTATATCGATGTATAAATTTTTAAATCAATTCTCAAACTCTTTGATTTTGAAATCGATAAGATCGGTAAGAAAGTGGAGGAAAACTTGTTGTTATTATTTTTAAGTTAGAGCGATGGATAATATTTTTTTATCTTCGTTAGTTGTATAATATATTTTGATGGATACATTTCATTAATTTTTGTAGTCAAAAATGTATTATTCTGTTTCTCATAAATTTAAATGGTATCTTCCTGGAACCTATCTACCTTTTTACCATTTAATTCGAGGGTTGGATGTGTAATTCTGATATTAACTGTGACTCTTGCCTGATTCTCTATTTTTTTTATATGTATATTTAACATTTAATTATTGAATATAATAATTAAAATGATAAGTTCATCCTCCTTTTGTCTTAATTTTAGATGATATTCTGAAGTTCGCAATATTCAGACAAAATACTGTGGCTCATGAAATTGAAATGTTCGTTTAAAATTTGTTTTTTTTTATACAAATTAAAGAAAATGTTTTTCTTATATATTATAAAGTCAATTATATTTTCTTGTATTTGATTATATTATTATTTAGATTTTACCATTGCCTTTATTTTTACGATCTTTAATGATTCTTAGGAGGTTTGGTAAAAATATAATATTAAAAATATTTTTTTAACAATTTTCACACTTCAGTCAGTATTTTGTCCGTTGTATGGAGTTTTCATTGTACACGTAATACCTTTTCGATAGTCAACAATGGAATATACATTCTATATGGCTGCCAATGTCAAAATAGTGAAACAGGTCAATCCATACAACAAAAAAAAACCCGATTATTTTTTTAATCAAACCTGATTATACAGCGGAACCCCCAATTACACTACCCCGAATTACGCGCTGAGTTGAAATATTTCACCGCAAATCCCCCAATTGCGCGGTTTCATTCACATACAGTCAAACGTTGGCTAGCGTCTGTGTATTCAACGCGTGCCAGGCTATACGCACATAGCCGGACGGCTTACTCCCCCAATTACACGGTCCCGATTTTAGTGTTAGTGGGGGTTTAACTGTATCTGTTTAACTAATCCGTCACGGCGGCTCGAAACCAACCGTGTCATCCAGAGAGGGTCTATTAATAATGGAAAATATTTCAAGACCAAAGTCTAGATATTGTTCATCTTGACTTTTTTTTAATTGGATTTTTCTAAAATTAAAAATGGTTATTCAGGATTGATAACTTGGTCGTTATTTTGGATTTTTCTACTAATCAATATGACATGCAAATGACAAGCGCACTTGGTAATGTCTCGCCGCGGATTGAGGACACGCCGTCGATTATCGACCGCCGAGTTCTCACAGCACGCGTCAATCGCACGTTTTCTCTCACACTCGGCACATCGCACCGGATGCGAGCGGGAAAAAACATCGCGCCCGTAGCTATAGAAGCGAATTTTGTTGTTTTTTTTTTCTTCACAATTGCGGACAATAAAGGTCAATTATTATTTATAATATTTATTCTATAGACTTTTTAGACAAATACAAAAAGTTTGTAATATGTAGGATATATATTGTAAGAGTTATTCGAGAAAACTTTGGGTCCCAAATAAACCCCATCGGTACGGATGGGTTAAAATAGTAGAATTTACTTTAAATTATGAAATATGTAATGATTTACCCAGTTTGTTTTTATTTGCGGTTGAAAGTATAAAAAATTAAAAATACTAACCGCAATTTAAAGTTTACTGTTGAGATATGTCTTCCTCTTTGGCTTTACGGCGCCCGTATTCTGGCCTCCTCACTGTACGCGCGTTCATTACAAAATTAAATATTGAGGTCGAAGGCGGGCCAAACTGCCGACACACAGACCTCGGCAGTGCGATTGTGATGGATACATTCGCCTGTGTGTATTTGCACACGGCGAAAGTTTCAAGTATCAATTTAATTTCATAAACCGCATTCTCGCGAAAGCTTCGGGATTAAATTGTTCGTGTGGCCGGGACGCGCCTATATTATGTTAACGTTTTATCATATAAATCTCTGGAAGAAGTTGCCCAACTTGCGGCTCGCGCATCCCGCGGGATCAGTAAAGTTTCGGCAATTTGCGAACATCACTCTTTTTTGCCGGCATAATAATGTACATGCGAGCCTTTGTTACGAATAACCATGCCCGGATTATTATGGACGAGTAATAAAGCTCGAGAGGAATGTAAGGCGATCTTCTTTTATGTTACACGGCGAGCCCTTTTTGTATTTCGATACGTTGCCTGTCGTTTTATGTTAGTATGTATGTTTTTTTATTATTAAGAATCAAAGAAAACATAGTATTGAACGGATGGAGGAGACGTGTGTTTATTACTATTGTGCTCGATGCGAAATTGAGAAATAAAATCTGATGTTTTTCCAGCTGAAGTTACGTTCGGATCATATTTTTTTTTTCAATTGATTTAAACTGAATTTTATGCTCGTCAACGGGATGTATCAACCTGTACACATCGGAGGCCAATAGCAACGCGGCGTTAGTAGCGGCCGTTATTAATGCTTTACGATTCGTTAAAAGCACGCTTCGCCGAAACGAAAGGACTGCGCAGATAAGCTAATGTCGCCGGAGAACGGTGCGAAAACGGTTTATCTCTGGCAAATTTTCGAATGGGGACATGGTAGCTGCAACCGGGGGCTCTTTACGAGATATCGTCCGGATTGCGAGATATCACCTGGGATTTATTAGGGCCACGACACATTATGTGCATGACGTCAACTCGGCTCTTACATTATGCAGTCGATATGACACGGATTAGTGAAATTTACGACATATCCTGACGAATATTCAGTAAAATCATTCAAATGATCCGATTTTTCAATTATTATTTCAATTTTAATAATAACACATCACGAAATACGCACTTCGTCAAAAATAAAAGCGGTTAATTAATATCACGATGAAAAATAAATGCATTTGGACATAAACAATTGGATCCTCAAACGCAACACATTTCATAGTACGGGCGGACCTCGACTTTCACACATGATTGGTTCCTGAAAATGTGTGCGAACGTTAAATGTTCGAAAGTAGAGGGATGTAAAAAAAATAATAAAAATACACCAAAAATTGTACATAACTACGTGCATATACTAATATGTACTAACTAAGTACATATTAAATAAAAAATATATTCTCCTTAATAAACTTGTCAAGGGTTGGTTGTATTTTTCTATTTTTTTTTTCTTTATAAGTTCTGTAATAACATGCATGAGATATGCGTTCACTTGAGATACGCGTTCTCCATTGGGATCAGATTCTTCCATAATATTCAAAAATGTCTCGAGATGCGTAAAAGCTTCGTTCATGTTTTTTATTGTTAGGGTCTTGATAATTTCTTCTGGTTCTTCTTCCTCACTTTCAATTTGTATACTATTTTCGTTCTCTTGTCGGTCCATTAGAAATTCATTAGTCAAGGGTTCAGAATTGGATTCAATCATCTCATTAACATCTTCACTGTTAGGTTTAGAAGGTTTATGACCAGGGGCAACTGATTCGTCCTTCGATAAGAATGTACGATTAGGCATCTTCTTCTAAAATAAACCAGTCTCATCTACACTGAATATTTGACTAGAGGTATATTCTCCATCTTCAATAATTTTAGACAATGACGAAATAAAGTCTTTTGCAGCATCTTCATCGCATCAGCTGATTCTCCAGTAGAATTTAATGTGTAAAGAATACCTTGTTTAAAATTTGAAAACCAGCCGTTACTTGCATGGTACTGTTAGAATCTTTATTTAGTCTAGCCTTCCAATCTTTGTAAACTAAGACTCTTAGCTTAAATCATTGAAGTACTCAGAGGAGTTTATTTATCTTGATTTGATTACTTTTTCAATAACACGAATCTCTCCACTTCATCCATCACTATGCCTTACCTTTTGGAAACAATTAAAAAAAAAACGATTTTTCAAAATGTGGCGAAAGCTGAGGTCCGCCTGTATGTGTCCATAAATTTCGTAAGCGTATGTATTTAAATAAACAAATGTGCGGCCGATAAAGATCGCACTCAAAAAAGCATATAAATAGGTTATCGGCCTATGGTGATAGGGCTCAGCAGACCTATAATTCGGATTCCGGCCATATTTAATATTAATATTTTTCCTGTTAGTATGATAATGTTTTTCCAAAATATAATTTCTATTATTATCTATAACTCGTTTCCATTCTTATGTCAATATTTCGATTTTCTTTTTATGAAACAATACTGGCTTTAAAAATAAATTATGCATGGACAAAAATTTCAGTGTTTTTTTTGATCCTTGAATGTTATCGGGCTGAAAAAATAATAGTCCGAAGGAGCGAAATCTGGAAATACAGAGGATATTTAGGAATCATCTCATTATTTTTTTATGGGACTTTTTTGATTTGTGAGGGTGTGGCTTGGCTCGTAATGCAGAAGAATTACTCATACGAATATGGTTACTCATGCGGTTTATTTTACTGGCCAGCTTTGTATGTTTTTGCACAGTGCACAATGGACTTAATATTTTTCCGAGAATCTGATTCCATTGAGAACGTTAGGTAGTAGGACGAATCATTTAATTTAAATTACCAAAATTAAAACTTACCTATTTTTATGTGAGACCTCTAAATAAAAATGTTTTTTCTTGTCTGGCGCTTGAACCCAAATCGAAAAATAGCATAATTATTTAAGTCTTCGCTAATTTTTGGCTTAGACATTTTACCTTTAAATATAAAATTGATTTAAATTAAAATGTTTGTTTATTTCCGCAGTGTTTGAACCAAAAAATACCTCAAATGCGACATGTTAAGACATTGATTTCTTTTCGGTACCTCTAATAAATGAAAACTTTGTACCAGATTTTTTAAATTTTATTACATGAGTCCCAAAATATCATAATGAGGGCCAAACCTGAAATAAAAAAGTTATATTATTTATTAAGGTAGTAATGGAAGTAGTCAGCCCTCCTTTAACGTTTCCTCTAAATTGCTTCCTTCTACAAAATGCTAATATTTTCGAGGTAAAATTGTATATTTCGTAAATATATAATACATTTCCCAGCGAAATAAAGGCCAATGCTCTTTGACAAGGCATTTTGTAGAAAATAGTGATATAGGAGGGCTGACTGTAATTTTGTATTATTTGGTTCAATGCCGCAATCTTATGAAAGCCATTCTTTATATCTCAAACTATTGACAACAAAAACTAAATGTTCTCTGATGTTATAGTGAAATTCTTATATTTTAAAAGTTGTGTTTAACGCAATACAATCAACCCTTCTATAGCGCCGAAATAGGGGCCATGCTATAAAAACCTGCCATATAGAAGACTAGGCACCCATATAAAATTAATTGTTATGTTATTAATCGTATTTTGTAAATGGAACAGAATAAATTCACTAGAATTTTGTCTATTTACATATTTTAAATGACCTTGTTCTTTTTTTAGTTTGTACATGCGCATGTGCTATATTTTGTTGTTAATCAAAGGGCATTTAACTATATTTGTTGCGGCTTGCGTAATAAAACGAAGATCTAGAAGGAAGCGCTATAGGAGAGGCTTCCGCACACGTTGCTCTTTAACAGGAAACGCTATAGGAGTGTTAACTCCTATAGCGTTATATAAAAGATTAGGATCCATAATTCATTACAATACTAATAAATGAGCGATAAATAATTATATAATGGCTGATCTAATTTATTAAATATAAATTTGATATGTTTTGAAAGAAGGCAGTTGCGAAAAAAATATTTTTTGATAATTTAACACCCGTGAATTTAATTTATTAATAAAAATAATTAATGACGACAAACTGTTGAGATTGCAGGATATAATTTGAAGAAAGATATGAGATGGTAAAAAAAAAATTACAGGATTCATAATAATTACATAGTTGTTAATTAAAATGCTTTATATAAATATAAAATAAATATTTGTTAGTTAAAACCGCGGTTTTAAGGTTTAGGGGCCTCTATTCCAAATATCATTCAATCCATTATAATCAGGATCGAGAGCATTGTTCTGCAACAATGGCACAGGCCAAGTTCTCCGTTATTATATAAAATTTTGAACCCTTTACCATTTCCATATTGATTGTTTCCATATATGGATATAAATTAATACACCGCCGGTACGAAATTTAATTTAAATCCAGAAGTACACGTGTGTTGTATGCGGATTGTTTCGTCATTCCATTGAATTCGATTTGTTTTAATTTATTAGATCGAATTCGATTCAATAAAATGAATACCATCGTGGGTGTTCGAAAGGTCATTTTGTGTCAAATAAATGGACGCAATATTTTAGAATGTGTGTTTTATTACAAATTGTTTACTTGTACTCGTAATCCGTTGCAAGGACGTTTATCCACGTAGATCACAGGACAATGGAGGAGCAGACGTACGTGTCAATAAGAGTCGGAGTGGTGTGAAAGTGGACAATAATGCTTGTAATACACGTGGAACGTCACGAACAGCTTATGCGGGATAAATCTTTATGGAATCTTGGAGCTTTATTGTTGGATATTTTTAAAAACTATTTAAAGAATATATTTTAATTTAATTTAAAGAAAAAAACGTTTTTCAAAGTATTATTTAATTTCAGTTCATTAGTGTGTTTTATTACTTTTAAAATGGATATCCTTGGTGTTTTTTTTATGAGGAATAATTTTCTACTGTTTCGCTTTTCATTACTCATATTTAATTAAAATCTCACACACGATGTGGTTTTTTTGCCGCAGAGTGTTTTAACGTCGGAGCAAAAACTTTTAATTTAATCCATTTTAAATTCAGACCACACTACAAAATGTTTATATTTCTGCGCACACCCAATACGTTTCAGGCGTATGACGATTTCAGAAAATGTCCGGCGGGGCATAAATCTGCAATTTCTATAATTTCGTACCTGCTCGCAAACATATCGCGACCCGTTCACGCCGTACGTTTTACGGCCGACAATACAATTTTCAATTTCGCAATAGCGATTCGTTATGCCGCAGGTTGTAAATTTTACAAGGACATGTAAAATTTGCCGAATCGACGCCAATGCACCTTATAGCTTTTCCGGGCCAACAATCGCACCTCTATACAGGCCGGGAAAATTTATCGCCTGAATATTTTGTAACTGTGAAAATTTAAAGGTTTTCCTACGGCTCACGCTATGTTTCGAAATTAACTGCATTACAGATTTTATTTGTAACAAAGTATTATAATATTTATTGATTGTGATCAATCTTGCGTTAATTTTGGGGAAACTTGCTGAAAATCCAACGCTGGCTTATTAGACGCAATGCTGCATTTTTAAGATAAATTAATATGGTCCTGGGTTCGTTTTATTGCTATGACCATAACTAGTTTACTTCACAACATAATCAGCAATACGTTTTTGATAAAATAATCTCATCTTTGGTCCTGTGCTCCAGTTTAAAAGTTCTGTGTAGTTTAAACTCCGGTCTTATTTTAAACTTTTCAAGCACGGTCGAAATTAGTTTCGTTATATTTCCTCTACTTCCTTGTTGGTTCTGTCATCTGACTCGAAGTTTACCAAGTATATATCAACTAATCTTCTCATCAATGATTAAATTACCGTTTTGTGTTTAATGACATTTATTTTGGTGTAAATAAGAAGCCCTGGAATGCCTTACTATCATTAAACCATATGATGATGATACATAGATGATCAATGCCATTCGAATTGTTTTGCTTCGATGAAATACAATATATTTTTAGATAGTTAATAAAGACGTTACTCTCAACTCTTCTCAAAACCTCTGCTGCAGATAAATAATAATATTATATTATTGTCGATATCCTCAGAGAGAGAGAGTACATTGATTAAGGCAGTTTGCATATCAGCCCAGCTACACAACCGAAGTCCTTATAACCCACTCTATCAGCGATCCTTTCCCATATGATTTTTCCAGCTCAGAAAATAATAATTGCGGCAAATTTGTTGGACTCTTGCTCTAAAATATGTCAACGTTTCTGGTACTTGACAAAATAAATTTCCTTTTGCACTTACAGTGCGTCCTCCTATAACAAAGAAATCGGCATCATGTCATAGAAGCCCGCGTTATAAAAGTCATACATATAAAATTAAGGAAAAGGGCTTTTTAATTTAATTGTAATTGATAATTTTTTCATTCGCATATTTTAAATTTCCTTGTTATATTTTTAGTTTGTTCCGCGCGTGCGTACTATTTTGTTGTCAACCAAAGCGCATCGACTTTATTTCGACATATTTACGAAATATCAAATTTGATCTTGAACACAGAGAGCGTTATAGAAGGAACTGTCGAATTCGTAATAGAAAACTGCGGGACAGCAGGGAGCGCTATAGAAGGGTTTACTGTATTTTGTTTGAGGATCGAGCAATTATTTTCCTTAAATCTTCCATTAAATAAAGTGCTAATTATAAGATTTTAAGAAGTGGTAAAACCATTTTTGATAAAGGATCACTTATTGATTTTAATATTTTAACTCAAACGGAAAATCATCGTTTTACGACTTAATACTTTTACTTGTCACATAATATTACCTAGGGTTTATATTACCATAATTCTGAAAAATTATACTAAGGCTTCGTAATGTCGGGGAAAGGCAGGAAAATCAGTTTGTTTGGCCTATGACAGGGATGGCGATCGAGTACCCCGCGGGTCTCCTAGTGACCCACGTGCGAAATTATCGAACCCGCTTGAATTTTTAGAAATGATTGTAAAAAGCCTTCATTTAAATAAAAAATAAAATGATTTTTAATTTGCTACTAATACCACTAGATGTCGCCACATCTTTAAAGAGCTAGAGTGTGATTAGGATTATAATAGCAATAATTTTGCTTATAAATTTTAATGTTATAAAACTTGTAAGCCTTTATTTATTATTGTTTTAAATACTCGACCTATGTGACCCGCCACATGGATTTAATAAAAAAAATACCAAATTTGACCCACTCGGGAAAAAGGTTCGCCATTCCTGGCCTATGACATATGCAAATCCATCATATAATGCATTGTGATATCAACCCGAATATGTTTTTAAGAGGTTTTCGCTCTCCAAAGTATTTGTTATTTTACGTCTTAAAATGGGCCACTACTCCATACAACAAGAGCATTGGTACCACAGCTTAGGAAATATTGAGTTGAGTGATGCAGCGATCTAATGCTTCAGAGTGATACCAATGATAGCAATCTAATGCCTTAGAGTTTAGAGTTAAGAAGGACACACCCTTTTAACTTGAAGTTGATATCCTATACACTTCGATAGTTTATTAGTGCAATGAGTCAATTTGTAATCCCTGGGTCGGTTCGGCCGATTTTACCACTGTGTTTGGTCATCAATAAAGATGCTGATGTTGCAGCTTACTTACTTTCAGATTAGGGCGTATTTTTAGGGAAACCCGGTATTGATGGATGATCCACATTTGAATGTTTTGAATGTTTGAAATTTCCTTTCCAATTCTGTAAGCCAAACGTATTGGGCCAAAAGAATTTTTAGTAAAATCGAACCACGTTTTTTTCTATTTATTTATAACAAAATAAACAGATCAAAGCTTATAGAATATTTCTTATTCATTTTTACCAATGAAAATCTTATATATTTGTAAAATACAGAGTAAAGTGTAGATTCGACCAAAAATATTCAGAGTGGAATAGGTTAAACGAATCATTTACCACTCTGTATTAATTTTTCGTTAATATTTATTTAAAATAAATATGTGGTAATATGTTTTTTTATTCTACGTGATTACTCCAGTTACAATTAACGGGGTGTGATCCAACACATAAAGGTCCCTCAGAGTGCCATTATCATGATTATGACAGTTCTTGGTGTAGTCACACTGTGATATATCCTCTGGCTGTCACATACAGCTATTCTATGCCGGATGTCCTCGAGATCTAATTTTATCTCGGGATATACATTTCCATTTATTAAAAAAAAGGCATAAAAATAAAATGGTGTCATGAAACAAAATGTATTGAGCAACTAAACCTCTTTTTTCGACCGGGGAGCCATAAAACATACGACCCCCGATTGTATGAGGCAATTAAAGCGATGTTGCTACCTGTTAAAAATCCCATTTGTCTAATTGCTCTGAGTACTTGCATTTTTTTTTTCGAAAAAAGAGATTGTGCCATACTGAAATCTGACATTGCATGCATATACCATTATTTTCGCGAAGCAATCTCATTAAATGTATATTTTTCTTTCATGATTTGATTGCTCTTGAGACTTTGCAGTTTGCAGTTGCATTTCTTGACACGTGATTTATAGTCTTTGCGGTTCTTTGGCGAACACATTCTGCCTGAATATATACAGTGTAATTTAAACTTGGCGAAACTTTGAAAATTAAGGCGATCGCAGTTGATATTAATGTAGATTAATCTTGTTTTTTTTTTAATATAATAATATAATGTATCTTCTCATATTGTGTTTATCATAAATGGTAAACTTTTTTTTTCTCAAGTATGCCCAAAAGAAAAGGATATTTAATGGTCCGGAAAACGGTACTGCCTACTTCTAGTCTCTATGGCATAATAGAATGTGATTTTCCTTATAGCTGATTTATGAATAATTGATTCGAAGAGGGATCGGCAACCATTCAGCATAACGATTGTATATGTTTGTGTGTGGGAGAGAAAAATATTTAAAATAAAATTTTATACGGAAATTTTCGGCGGTCCTCGATATGTGTAAGAGCAATCGAATGGGCTCTAAAAATATAGTGCCCATTAAGCTGATGGCCACTCAATTTTTATTAGGCCATTTATAGCTCTTGGCGTCATGTAAACAGTGTTGCCGTGTTTAGTTTTCAGTTTTTTACAGCACCGTATTGTTTTCATATATGATTTTAATTTAAAAAAAAGGTAATTGAATTATTTTTTTATTTGTTACATGCATGTGTGAAAATGCATTTTCTTTTTTTGTGTGTAGTACATACACATCCTACTCTCCTCAGGTTGGGTTTTTTCAGTCTTGCGGCGAGTTGTCTACGTGATTAATTGCCTCTGCTTCTGGCTCTTTCTTTCTCGTGTGTTATTTGTATTTTTTTATATCACTCACCAGCTATTGTTTTCGTTTTCATGTATAACCCCGTTCATTCACAGCCATCGATCACCTTTTCTAAATTGACCCATTGCCGACCCCCTGCGGAGTTGTTAATTTAAACTTTATTTTAAATGTGCATATCCCAAAGTATCCATTCGATTTTGTTCTGCTTAATTGAATAGAAGTGATCAATCACTTTTTTATCGTAAAATCACTGTGATAATTAAAAAAAAGTGTTATTAGCATTGCTATGGTCAACCCGGTGTGACACCTACTTATTTACCGCACACACTGCAGTGGTTCTTAACCTTGTTGGAGGTACTGAACCCCACGAGATTCATATGGGCATTCACCGAACCCTTATATCATACGTCGTATCATTTTTCATAATATCGTACAATAAGTCGGGTGTGTTTTGACCTCCGCCGAACCCCTGTAAATACATTACTAAAATCGAAATCTGCAGGAAATATTATTATATTTTCTTTCATTTTATATCTGCAGCTAAAATTGCCGTTTTTAAAAGAAAAACTGAATCTCTGAAAGAAAAAGTTAAAATAGAAAATGCAAATAAATGGATGCAGTTAAAGATGACATAAAATCTCTTTATTCTATTAAAAATGAGAGAGAGTTACACATTTTTAGGTAAGATTTATGAAAAGTGTTTAATAATTTTAACCTAGCCGTGCCAATGGGACCCCATGTTTAGATTTTTTCGAATAATTCTATGTATAAATCCTACATATCACAAACTTTTTGTGTTTGTCTTATAAAGTCTAAAGAATAAATATTATAAATAATAATTTACCTTTATTATCCGCAATTGCGAAAAAAAATTAAATATAACAGTATTTGCTTCTGTTGCCATAGGCGCGATGTTTTTTCCGCTCGCATCCAGTACGATGTTGTCGAGTGCGAGTAAAACCGCTGTGATATCTGTCTACAGCGGGATATCGTCGAGTGTTCGTGTCATTTACTGGTCATATTGATTAATCCACGTTTTGAAAAATAGTCCAAGATATTGATGACGAATTCAACAATATCTTGACTTAAGATGCCTGGGGTCTATTGTTCATTGTAAATACATCCCATTCGGCCGACGCGGTTGTTTTCGAGCCGCCGTAACGAATCGGTTAATCTTCTGTGCCGTGGGATAAAAAAGGCTAATAAACACATTCCTAATGTTTATTTTTTATTTAGAAATTATGATAAGATTTTGTCTGTTCAACATTTTAAGACATCCTAAGAGAAAAATATTTTCCAAATACTAGCAATGTCAAAATTTTGCGAGACTCGCTGATATGTGATTTTATTATTGAGTGATTAATATTTAAAAAAACATTAATGTGATATATAAAAAAATCATTTAACGAAATATTCATAACTTGTGAATATTCAAATTATTATTTTTTGCACGAAAAATTTTGCATGATTCTTAAATTTCCGAAAACTCCCTACGCTAATACAATTTATCGTTTTACATTTACCCTTATTTATTACAAATCTCCGTAAGGGCTTAGGGGTTATTATTGTTTCTCTTCTGTGCGGTTTACCGTTATTAGAATATAACGTATATTTATGATAATAATAATGAGATTTATATTTTATGCTGTATATTCGGGGTTATGCTAATGTTACAGAAAAATTCTTATAACATAAGATAAAACGCACGATAATGATACTATATATTTTTTTTTTAGATTTTCAATTTTATTAAAATTCTGCAGTGTTGAATTTTTGGCAATTAACGTTGCGGATAAGCCGTATCAAAATGTTCGTTATCGCAAAACAAAGTTTGATATGAAACATTATACAAGATGTCGTTATCTCGGCGCCGTTGACCGTGTGCAAACATTGATTCGGCATTTATGCCACATCGGCTCGGCCATTGCGTTTGATTGCGCGAAATGCATTACAATCGAACGTCCGGTTTTCTGGCTAATTAGCGAACCGGTTGTTTCATATCGCGGGCGGTATTAGTTTTGGCTGATGGAACGAGCCGGTCGAATACTGTAAACACCGCCTGTGGATTCGTTAACACTTGTTTGTGGTCCACGCCAGCAATATGCAACCGCATCGTGTGGCCGAGCTTAATTGATTTCATTTGCTCGGGTTTTAGATACCGAGTGCAATCAAGCATATTTCATCGCATTGTATATTGTAGGAGTCTTTGTGATGTACGTCGGACTGTGAGACTAAAAAAAAAATATTCTACAATATAAACCTTTTTCATTCAGAATATCTTTCTTCAAAACCAATCAGCTACTCAGCTACTAATTAAAAATGAAAAAACTTGGTTCATTAGTTTTTTGCCACACTGTCTGGGAATACTAACACGTGTTCATTCAAATGACCGTGATTTATGGAATGAAATTTGGTTACCTTAATAAAAATATTTGCTTATTTGTTACTTAACCCCTTGTATGATTTGCCCGAATACAACTCGGGATTTTGCTGACACAGTGATTTGCCCGAACTGGATTCGGGCACATTGTACACGAAACTTTTTATAGTGATTTGCCCGAATCTAGCTCGGGTCATTCCCCCACCAGTCTATAGAACGCATCGCGCGCGTTGAGTGACACTTGTCGTAATTTGATCTTTCGAGAACAATTCCCCAATTTTTTTCAAGAAGTTGACCACAGAAGTGGTTAAATAAAAAAAAAATATATTCATATTTTTTTTTATTATAAAAATAATTATATATTATGCATATAATAGAAAATATTTGCTATTATTTGCAAATCAGAACCGCAAACAATGCAATCCCTATACCTCTTTTTCGGCCGTTTTTTACAATTGTGATATTCATTCGTCAACTTTCACAATCATAACCCAATAATGTTTCACTATTTTTATTAAATAATTATGTATGTAATGGAATTAACAAAATAATAGTTCCACAATACAAAAATATGGTCACAGTACACAGCTTCGGACAACTTTCCGATATGAAGAAACCGACTGACTGCTCCAAAAATATTGGCATATGAAAAATATCGATAAATGCAAACATATTTCTGGGAATTAATTACGCGTAACTATAAATTTAAATAAAAAATGTTGGGTTACTCCAGATTTTGCAACCTTTTTCGATACTTGTAAGCAATACTATTGTGTAAATTTTTTTCGTCTTTGGGCCATAACTGCTGCCTACCAAACTCACTTGGGCCAACAATTATGCCCTTAACCCTTTCAGTGCGAGGCGCATGACGTACATGCGCATACAAATCGTGTCCAGGGTGCGGCCGCATGCCGTACATGCGCGAGATTCTTTAAAACTTTAACTTGTCGTTACATGTAAACTAGACCGAGTTAAGTGATGGTGTTTGTTTTAAAAATCAGCTAATAAACACAGCTATCAATAAATATACAACATATCACAAGAAATTTATAGGAACCATGAAATATGTAAATATGAATAGTAACGATTCAAATCGCGCGTGGTGTCTCATTCAAATCTCCGCAGTAGTATCGGTGACGTATCTCGGCTCAGAGGTTGGTAAAGGTGTTTCACGTACATTATGTTCCACATACACGTGTATGGATGTAATGGTATAAGAAAATTGCATTTCACATTTTTTATTTTGATTCGCATTCCCATTTTTTTCTTACTTAATCTCTGTTTGAGCAATTGATATTTTGTTCGATTTATTATTACGAATATAAAGCAAATCGAGTTTATTTTTTTAGTTGAGATGGAAGAAAATATCCTAGGCAACATGTTTGCATAAATCTTTTATAGGAAAATGGTCTAATATAGCAGTAAACGGTGAATACAAATTTACCTCGCCAAAAAAATAATTTGGTCAAAAACGGCGCCGCACTCAGATGCAGAATCGTGTTTAGACCCGCCGCATTGAAAGGGTTAAGAGTGGAAATCGATAAATTAAATTTCTGCGACATTAAACTTCGCGAGCCTTCAATAATCGCGCTCTGCCTGATGTTTTCTTAAAATAACTCGCACGCAATGGCATGGTGTTAAATCATTTCAGAAAATGGATTTTAAGGTAATCTCTGTTATATTTGTGTTCTGCGTCGATATTTTAAATAAATATTAATATTTAATGATTAGCTTCATAAGTCGTGAACTCTCCTTATGCCATTATATAACGGAGTGGTTTACGAAACAGATTTAATCCGGTCTATTGTGTCTGAATTATTAGAATTTACTCTGATATTGATGATTTAGTATGATTATATTTTGTTATTCTTCGCGTACTCGTCATTGTTTGAGTTATCTCTGCACCCCATAACACCCCAAGAACAACACAAATTCTAGATACGTGTTGATTTACTAGCTTTGCAGAGGGACGTCTTAGCGACAAGAATTAGAAATAGTCGCCGACTTGTGGCATTGCTCCCTCCGAACGTATTTCCTAGTTATCACTACGGCCTGGGACCTACAGGGACAGTTTGTTAGTAGTAACGAGAAGGACAATGGTTGAATAATACATATTCTAGAATGTGTCTTTGAATGACTAGGGAGTCGAACACCACTGTTGGTGACAGAAGTACTAAGAGGTACAGTCAGCCCTCATATAATAAAGAAATCAGGACCACGTTACAGAAGCCAAGGCTCCAATACACAATTTGGGAGAAGGGCTTTTTAATTCGTAAATTGAATACATCCATCATTTTTTCATTAGCACATTTTAAAAGGCCTTGATCATTGTCAATGTCACGTGTAATGTCAACGAGACGGCATTGTCCCTTTTTATTTCACGCGGCCAAGTATTACATAACTTTCATTGCATTCGCATATTTTAAATTACCTTGTTCTATATTAAGTTGGTTCGTGCGCTCGTGTTTTATTTTGTTGTCAACCAAAGCGCAAAGCCAAACTACCTACATACACATTTTTATAAACATGCGGAGGTAATCGGTCTCTTCCTCTTACATACCTCCTGGCCAGGTTTAAAAAGAATTTCATGAAATAATAATTTTCGTCGGACACCTATCCGATTACTAACTTTGCTCAGTCACGATTAACTTACATAACGAAACAATGCAAGTTACCTACAAGCCATAGCACCGGTAATGATATATCAGTCTTTATAATTGTCGGATGTGGCCCCTGAGACTTTTGCTTTCTCTCAAAGATGAAAAAAATACATAAAAGGACGACGTTTTGCCAAAAATGAGGAGCTAAAGACAGAATCTCTGAAGGAGCTAAATGTTATACCGAAAACTATGTTCCAGAAGTCCTTCAAAGATTTCAAAATCTTATATTGTTTAATAAATATATTTTTTTTGAGAAAAATTATAAATTTATAAACTACTCATTTCAGTGTCAAAATCTTTTTCTATTAAAGTAGTCTTCAAAATTGACTGAACCGTTATTCTTGTGCTAACCTTTTTTCTTCTAGTTTATTTTGGATGATATATTGAATAATTCACTCTCTTCGGAAATATATTTACTATATTCTTGACTAACTCGTTACTAACCAGTACGAATGGCACTTGTTAGAGACAATATTTAAAATAACATATAAAGAAATAGTGTTTTTAACGAAAAAATATAATAAATAAAAATATGTAGAAAAGGAAAACCATATTGTATTTTTTTCGGTTAGTTTAGCCTACGTAAAATATATTCTTATCATCTTATCAGTTAAAAAATTAAAACAAATTTGCCCAATATATTTACCTTATCCTAAGATAAATGACTAGATATTGTCAAAAAAAAAATGTAATTGCAATTCATTGGGTTAAACCGCAAGTTTATCAGTTATACAGATAACTGTATGCGCGGTTCTGTTTATTGCATTTTATTATCTATCATCGATAACATCTAATGTATCAGGTAGTTCGAAAAGTAATTTCTTTTTTTTTTTATGAAAATGAAAGACGATTTTTTTTATAGTGAATAAATATTGAATTTTATATATACAGTGGAACCTCTCATAACGAGCATAATTCGTTCCAGAATCTTGCTCGTTGGGTGAAACACTCGTTAAGCGTAACTAATTTTCTCATATAAATCAAATATAAACAATGATAATGCCTTCCATGCGAAATATTGTTTTAACGTTTATACAACATAATTACGCTTATAAATTGTTAAAGATCGTAAAACCCGATAAAACATGCATACAACCGAACTAGCTTATTATTTATTAATTTATGACAAATAATTAATTCTTTTTTACTAGAAAGCTGTCTAGAGACATTTGTTTTAGCCGACTCTTTAAAATTTGGTGAAAATGTGACACAGCGTTATCATTGAATATGTTCGTAGCACGCATAGCCACCTCCTTATTAGGATGATGCTTCTCAACGTACGATGAAACAGTTTCCCATGCTTTCAGCATATCTCTTATTGCGTCAGAAGATTGTTTCTCTGCTACTTCCTCTTCCTCCAAACTCTCCTTCATAACTTCTTGCTGTGAAATACGATCCAACATACACAAGTGCGTCATACGTTTGTGACTTCCCCTTTCTGCGTCACTCGTTATGCGAAATGTCGCTCGTTAAGCGAGCAATTTTTTCACTTTTTGTCATCTTTCTGGCAGTAGCATGATTCCACGCTTATAAAATGTTTGTTCTTTGCTGGCAAAAAACTGAACCAGGTGATTTTTGACCTCCTCATTTGAAGTGAAGTTTTACCGTCTAAAAAAAATTGTAGAGACCGGAACAAATAATAATCAGAAGGTGTCAGTTCTGGAGAATATGGTGGGTGTGGCAGTATATCCTATCCAAGCTGTAAAACCTTTTGGCGAGTTAACAAATTTGTATGAGATCTCGCATTATCTTGGTGGAACACTAAACCTTCTCTATTGATAAATTCTAACCTTTTCTGTTTAAGTGAATCATTCAAATTGTCCAGCTGATGACCACAATATTGTAGATAACCCATTTTTCGTCTCCAGTGAAGATGCACTTCAAAAATGGATCATTTTCTTGACGTTTTTTGATAAGCAAATCGCAGGCGTTAACAAGACGGCATAAAGTTTTTTTCCGTAAGAACATGAGGAACCTATATGTCGAGCTTTAATATTAATTTGTCGGGAAAAAAAACGAAATGATTTTCCGAACAACCAAATAAGTTAAAAAAATATTTGTGATTACTTTATTACACTGATTATGAACACAGAGGTGACATATATTTTTTTTCGAATCGGAGCAGCAGATTGCCATTCTCTAAAGTCATACTGTAAACGATGAATAAATTTAAGTTTAAATCGCAGCAAGTTTTAATGTGCTTACCCACAATTTGTTCCATGTTTGTTTATTGTGTATAATGATAATAGACTTGAACGAACCGTGCTCGCATCTGCCAGGTTTGCACAAGAGTAATGGGACATTCCTGTGTTCTACATACGTTATATGTATTGTAGCTCGCGCGTATGTAGATACGGGTCATTTTTCCATATGTACAAATATTGGAATATGGGCTTGTATCTCGTTAACCGCTGAATTCTATTTTTGGCCATTGTGCGGACGTGAATAAAACGGAAAAGTAGTTTTCGCATTAGGAAAGATCTTATTGATATTCACTACACCCATGAGGACATTCTCTTCGACGCGAGAACGGAATTGAATGCAATTCTGTACTGCTAACTGCATCGTAAATTTCCTGTGTCTTTTTAACGGTACACTTGCACCTGCTTTTGAATTTTATGCATATGCAGTTATACTGTTTCCTCTTGCACGACGTCATTTTATATTTTCAGAGCTTTGGTATCTAAAAGACATTTATTTTACAATATTTTTTAAAATATCGTTTTCATCGAACAAAATGTTTAGCTTTTCCTTTGCTTTGTACATTTTAATTGTAAAAAGCATTGAGGCATTCGAATATAGGATAACGATTTCTCTGATCAACTACGTTTTTATTGAAAAACTAGGGCATGTTACCGGTAGTAAAAACATCGGGATAATTAGAAAAAAATATGAATTAATATAATAACATCTACATATACATTAAGATGTATATCTAAGGTTAGATTACACATTCATCATAGTTCTCTATGGAATTAAGCTTTTCTTTATCTTGCCAATCGTCGTTTACATATTATATGTACATTCCAATCGAGAATTTACAATATATTTACATATAAATGCCATTCTGTGACTATGTGACTGAAACTTTACAACAAATTCTATAATCCAATATTAATTTGAATACTTAAATTGAGATCTGCTTCAGAATAATGGTCGAATATGTTACAGTTTAGATAAAATTTTCTTGGAAGCAACAATGGGAAAATTCTAAAATGGGATTTTTATATAATAATTCGTATTAAAAATGTACAGTTCCGTGCAGGCACACGTAGACGTTAAGTCTTGTGGCAGCTTGAGTGACAGTGTTGCCAACTTCGATCGATATCATGATGTCGATATAAAATTTAAAAAAAATCATGACACTCTGTGGCTCGGTTTAACTTTTAATATACATTTTATAACTTTATATAAAGTTAATATTACTTATATATATTTTTTATTATTATTTAATTATTAATAAGTATAAGGTTATAGTCGAAAAGTGTGATGTTGAGGTGTAGTATTACCGTCACTAGTAAGTTTCACTTGCACTTGGCACATCGTACCGGATGCGAGCGAGAAAAAACATCGTGGCCGTGGCAAAAGAAGCAAATGTTGTTTTTATTTTTTTTCGTAATTGCGGACAATGAAGTCCAATGATTATTTATAATATTTATTATTTAAGCTTTTTTAGACAAATAAATAAAGTTTGTGACATGTCGGATTTATATTAAGAAAACTCCATCGGGACGGCAAGGTTAAAATCCACACATATACAGTCATACCCCCCAATAACGCGTGTTCTGATAATGCAAATTTAAAAAAAATATCGCGGCAGTCCCTCTAATAACGCGAGCGCATTCTAAAGTCTGAGAGTCCACCGCACGCCCCTGCTAATTACCCATACAAAATTTGAGGGATTTTGTTGACAAGCAAAGTGCATTTATCTTTCCACGGTTTCCAATGTATTACATATTTATAAAATATGTAATTGACCTTGAAAATTTAGCGCTTTATAAAAAACGACAGGGAGCGCTCTAGGAGGGTTGACAGTATATTGATAAATATATTTATCTGTACGTATGTAATTTTGTGCGATTTTTTTTATGATTTTATAATTTTATAGTAACTTCCAGTGTCCGATTTACGCGGATTATATCAAACATATTTTTCGTTTTACGCGTTATTTGCAAAATACAATGTAGTGATAATTTTAAATAAGCGATTTTAATTAAAAAAAAAATTAAAAACCAGACTATTGCCTAAAAAATTATAACATTTAGATTTTAATTATTATATTTAGGGGTACCAAAAATTAATCAATTTTTTAAATGTTATAATATATAATCTCCATCGTATCTATGACTGTTTGCCATCTTTCAGGCAACTTTTCAATTTCTCTTCTATAAAAACTTTCAGGTTTTGGGTCAAAATAGTTATTTAAGTGATTCTCGATATCTTAGCGAGTCTCCCATCGATTTAAATAAATAGAAATTAGATGGGGCAAGGTCTGGCGAGTATGGACGATGCTTCAGGACTTCAAAATTTAAATCCATAATTTTTTTTCGAGTCAACTTTGCACTGTGAGGGCATGCGTTGTCGTGCAACAGAATCACTCCCTTTCTATTGACCAAACTTGGACGTTTCGTTACCAATTTTTCATTCAATTCGTGTTGTTGACATTAGATTTCTTTCGAGTTGTTGACAATAGAGCTCTGCATTTACCGTATTTCCTGGCCTCAACAATTCGTAATGGATAATTTCTCGAATATCCCACCAGACACAGCACCTTGCGAAGGTTAAGACCAGGTATAGGGGTGGGGACAGATACATACTTCTCCGAAAGTCTTTTTTTCGAGTAACGTTATCGTACACTATCCATTTTTCATCGCTGGTTACAATTCGGTCCAAATACTTTTGAACTTTATGTATCGACAACAAAGAGTTGCACGTACTCACTTGCACCTCCTTGTTCATTTCAGAGAGCTTATGAGGAATCCAAACGCTCATTTTATCCCTAACAACACAAAAGCCGAGGAACAGTACTATAGAATGGAACACTTACGAGATGTTTACACCACCGTGTCCAGGTACAGACTGAACTCAAACAAGGCATGAAAGAAAATGGATTACTTTTTGGTACCCCTAATATATAAAAAAAATAACACACATATTTCGAGTACACCCATCCCTCAACTTGAGCGTCTCTTTATGCGGTTTTTTACTTTGAAAAAAATATATATAAATTATAAAATATAATTTTTAACCCGGTTTTTCATGAAAATTTTTCAAAAATTCCTTACTAGGACTATATTCACCGTTTCTAAAGTGAATTGCGATTTATTCATTGTCGCTCCTGATCAGTAGGCGGTATGGAAGACTCGAGCAATCGTAAATAGACGGTTTAAGCGTTGACCGTATCTACTTTTAACTTTTAATTGCTCTTTGTTTTATTGTGTCGGGTTAGTTAAACAATTGCAGTCGTTAAACGAGAGGAATGTATTCGAATCGAAATAACATTGTCCTTTGGTATTAGCGGGCGTTGCGCCATTAAAGTAATGTATGGCGATTGATTCCGAAGAGATTTGTCTGTTTTAAGTGCGTTTAAAGCAAGACGTATGCGTCTCCGACGTTTAATTGCGAAATATATTTTTTTAAAAATATTGTGCGAACAAATTAATTATATATATGCATTGTATAATCGGAATTTCACCGCATCCACCATAAAATGTGTATGGCTTTATGTTACACAAAGGCAGACGAGGTTAATTAATGTTTGTGTTTGTTCTTTTGTTCCAGGTATGTAATTCCAAATGCGAAAACGTGCGGTTATTTTGCAGCTTCATTATGACGAGAGGCTGGCTGCACGGTGATGGCTGGCGAATGGTGTCATCCGCGAAAAATTAATGGGAGGTAACCGTCATTTGTTCGGTTTTTAATTTATTAACGTTTTTTTTTGCGCCGCGGTGAATTTGGCAACCCTCCAAATGTCAAAGCGCTCCCCTTAAATGGTCGAATGAGCTTCATCCCTTGACAACGGAGAAATTCCATCGCTGAAAAATAAAATCGATTGATCGCCGGGGCTTTCCGTCCAGCTTACTTCTGACATTGTAATGCCGGCCCTGAGTGAAAATTGCCAGTCACCAATAGACCTTTCTGAAAGGGGCATTACATCATCAGCGGAAATTCTTTCGAGATAACGCGCCACTGGCAAAAGATGATAATGCACAATGCATTCGTTTGAAAATGATTTATTTCTTATGATATTTTTATTCGAATTAATATTATTCTATGGTCAGAATTAATATTTTGGTTAGATTGGTTAAACATTTAGGAGTTTACTCCGTTTTAATTAGTAATTTGGGACATGCGCATTTCTAATTAGTTCATTTTAGGTCACCGCCGAAGAATTGCCAGCCATGTCATATATACAGGTTATATAATTAATTTCACTTTGAAGTACTCCATTTTTCATATATTTATTATTCCGTCGCACATTATTGAAATATAATAGAGCCCAAATTCTAATTTGAATCTATTATAGTGTACAAAGTCATAAATATTAGTCATTTATATGTCAGAATATTTTTTTGGTGTTTCGTAATTATTATATGAAAGGCATTTTATCGTTATAATAAATTGTGTTTCAATATCAATTAATTATCCCCACTTAAATTGTAATATTGACGTGTTAATAATATGCTCATATATAAAATATTTTAGATGAAAATGAAAATTGCATTTTTTCAACCATGCATTGAATATTAATTTCACTTACTAAATTGCATATAAATTGGACTTTATAATTAGTTCTTATGAATACTGTTATATTGTAATCAACAAGTGAAAAACTAACGTTTTCCCGTAGAGTTTTTATTCGGAATTTTTCATGTAGAAGAGGAACAAAAATAATTATGGAAAAATGGGTATTTTCTGAATGCTAATTTTTGATATAGTGGTTACTCCTTAAGCGATTCAGTCTTTTTTTCTTAATGTTGTCAAACGTCGTCTTTCGTGTTTTTTTCATCTTCGAGAATAGGAAGAAGTTTCGAGGTGCTTTGACTGGCAAATATCAAAGTTGAGGGATCAGAACGGTTTTATTTTTAGCCCAAAATTGCTTTTTCATTTTATTCGTAGGTGAAAAAAAATCACAGAGCATACCAAAAGACTTACAGATACAGTGGGACCCCCAATTACACTACTCCGAATTACTGAGTTGAAATATTCGCCGCAAATCCCCCAATTGCACGGTCGCATTCACATACAGTCAAACGTCTGTCTATTCAACACGTGCCAGGCTATACGCACACAGCCGGACGGCTTCACTCCCCCAATTACACGACTCCAAATAACACGGTCCCGATTTTAGTGTTAGTGGGGGTTTAACTGTACAGTTAACCCCCCAATTAGACTTTTAGAATATTTAAATCTTGTATAATACTATACTGAAATATCGTTTTTTACGTTTTTGAAGGGACTGACAACTAAAATGTGACGAAAAACAAATATTTTGCTCTTTCACATAAGATGTTATAAATCGATTGAAAGGTTTATTTTTGTACCTCTCCAATGTTGAAGGTAAATAGCTTCTTAGACCCACAATATGTATCTCATAGCATTTTTTTTTGTTGGATAGATCGACCTCTTGTTCGTCGGAGAGTTCTTAGTCTGACAAATTTAGATGAATATGGCTGTCCGATTCGAATGAATAAGATGAATGGTGACTGAGTGATAATTATGGTAATCGAGGCGTCGAAATTTTAAATATTTCAGGCGTAATTTGCGGGTAATAAAATCATAAAGGTTATTTTACTACATTAAACACTCGTTTAATGTACTATTTAAAATATTTGCAATAGTTTTATACAAAATATGGCTGAGGTTTTCCTGGAGGGCCCGCCCTACGGTGAGTCTAAATGTAGACTACCTCTGACGAGCCATCGTGGGAACCATCGCATCCAAAGACTCCTTGGAAATACACTTACACCTAAGAGGTAAGGGTAATAGGTTAAAGGAGGAGAATTTCGCTCCAACCTGGCCGGCGTAAATCACAAAAGCCTTCTAAGCAGGGATGGAGGAGACAAAGTCCTGATGACAGACGGGGCCAAGGGACCGCCTCACTATATCATTCATAGTCTCTCTCAGAACAAAACTCCGGATACTCTCATAGAATGTCTTCCGATGATTGTTCATTGAAGGCACAAAAGTCGGGTCATCTCTGAGGCCGAGCCGATGAAGATTTGCATTAAAGAAACCTTGTCCCGTGACAGGAACAAACCAATGCAGCTTCACTCGAGCTTGTACATGTACTAAAACAAAACGGGACTGTAGAAATTGTATCTTGAATTTCGGGAACGTAAAAATTGGGTTATACTGTAGAGTAAAACCTCCTATAGCGCTGAGATTCGGATCATGCTATAGAAACTCGTCCATAGAAGATTAGACACAAATTCAAAATTTGGGGTTACGTCTTTTTTAATTACATTTTGTAAATTGAATGAGAAATCAATCATTTTTTCATTGTTACATATAAACGAAATAAATATTTTGATAATTTAGCGTTATTTAGAAAACGGGGGCCTAGAAGAAAGCGCTGTAGGAGGGATTGCCGCATATGCCGCTCTATAGCAAGACGCGCAATAGCAGAGTTGACTGTAAATCAATCGATAGTTTAGATCAGCAGCTTTATAATATGAAAAAATAAGTATTGTATTATTATTATTAGGAATATACTCCAATAATTATTTTATATTTATATTATTTTCCCATGTGTTTTTAACCGTGATGCGCTGTCAAAGCCAGGATTAATGGATGCCTGCATTTTTGCACATGCAACGCGCCAACGTGCTGCAGTGGAATTACACGACAAGCAACACGTGTCGACCACGACCCAAAATAATTCCTGTCGTCATCCAATTCGGCGCTTTGTTTCGCGAATAAAGTTCCATCTGCGAGATTACGTCTCAAGTTGGTCTGGCAGTCTGGGCTGTATGACGTGCATATGCATTATATTGCAGCCGGGGATGCTCAAGGGGGCGGCGGTGAAGTGCGGATGTCGCTTACAGATTGGAGGGTTGTCGGCTCTTGTCTCTCAGCCGGCTTGTTACTTTTACATTCTGAGAGCCTTTCTTTTGTAACCGGGATGCCGGCTCGAAAGGGTGGCACATTTTAATGTTTCATTAGAAGTGACGCCATGACTACTTTGGCTGCGATAATTATCTTGCTATTAAAGCATATTTTTTACTCAAACATGTGATATCTCAATTGTCAACAGATTTGTTACTCGAGTATCATCGCTTTGGTTTCTGCTGAGTCTCTGCATTTAATTCACCGACAGCCACTTTAATATTTTAATTTAAGCCATCGTATATCTCCTTTATCGCATTCCGGGATCATTTGCCGTAGGTTCCCCGGGTAAACACCCATAATAAGTTTTCAGGCGCAATTTAACGCCTTCCAGACCGGAATGTGGTGGAAGCGGGGCCAGCCGAGTGCCATCTCCATCTCGGCCCGCGAGTTCCGAAAACCTAATTGCACTTCTCAGACGGAGTGCAACACGGCTGCACTTTGTAAATAAATCTCTTTAGTTTCATTTTCGCCAAAGAATTTTCTGGGCGGCTCCGGGTCCATTGAGGACGAGGAGCGCAAAGGAGAGGTATCGGAGTTTAAAAATACTCCGCTTATTTATGGACTATCTGTTTATCTGGCGCGGGAATAAACTGCAATAGTCTTTCATTTCAATTGAATTTTTTATATTCAGTGTAGGGGATGGGGCGGATGCAAAAGGAGTTCGTGCAGTTTTTCCGCTTAACGAGCTTTATTTTCAACAGTGAGATTGCAGTTTGCATTATTTATTACATGGAATCCTGCAATTTTCACAGTACTGCAATACAGAAATATTTATATTTAACAAAAAGTCGTGAACATAAAAAAGGTTGATGATACCCGTTGCCTGCATTAATTACTAACGGAATATTATAACCCGATTTTTCTCGGATTTATATTTTGACAGAATAAAAGATAATTAAATAAATAATAACAAATGATCTCACCTCTTATTGTGATTGAGATGCACACCTCTATAATGAATTCCTTCAGTTTTTATTAGCTTTTCAAAAAACAATGGACCCCGTGTGAATTTGGTATCAGAATTATTCCCATGTCAAAATGGGAACTTTACCCCTAGTTGTAATTTTAAATTCAATTATCTATGATTATGAATAATAATTAGTAAAATTTGAGATATATCGTCAATGAATACGTTTTCACAGTATCCCAAATATACCAAAAGATTATTCTAAGATTCTAATAAAAACAGTTGTTAATGATATGCTTCAAAATTTGATTGATATTTTAGATTTTTTTAACTAATCAATATAACGCGTATATAAGTTGGCCGTCCTCGCGGCACGTGTCACTAGTATACGTTTCACTCGCACTCGGCACATCGTACCGGATGCGAACGAGAAAAAACGTCGCGTCCGTGCCAACAGAAGAAAATATTGCTGTATTTTTTTCGCAATTGCGGACAGACAATAAAGGATTAATGGAGGAACATTATTTATAATATTTTTTCTGGTCTTAAATAGACCCATCGGCACGGCTAGGTTATTTAAGTTGAATGTATATAAAATAAGGTTAGGATACATCCTTATCTAGTATATCCCTACATGGTGTAAATGATTAACTGCCCGCATTAGAGATTGAGACTTTAATAAATTTTCTCTCCCTTACTGAAACTACAGAATCTACTAACATTATTTTTGATTTATCTGAAAACATATATTTTATCGCTAATTTTAGGCGGGAATTCTTCTTTTTATATTAAATGGGATATTTTGCTTAATTTATTCATTTATAACTGTTTTTAATTGATCTTCTATGCATTATTTTATCTGATAGTCTTTCGAAACTGAAACATCCATATTCCATAGATCCATATTCTTTACTTAAATCGTCATAATGTTTTAAAATAAATATATTATAATTTATTGATATTGCAGGGAATAAAAATAAGTGTTATAATGGACTGGGAAACATGGGAAACTTTTTATTGTCCGCGTCATGAATAAAATATTTTTTAAAATTTATATTGTTAGTATTCTCTCATATAATTTCATAACAATTTTGAAAATCAACCAGGCGCTCGCTAAATTGGGTTTAATGTAAATATTAGTGCAAAAATGTACTGAAATTTTGCCTGACGCTCTCTCGAGTAATTACACTTGAATGTTACTTCTAATTTCATTGTAGGGGTTCCGAGGTCTATTTAATTACTGCCCGGGATGACAAATTACTCCTTCACCGGCAGTGGTATATCATCCTTCGGGTGCTTTGTATATCCACAAGGATCTTCTCCACTCCTGAGGCTTCACTTTGCAAACCCAGCCACTACACACACACACACGTATTCACTACATAGTTTCAATGTAAAGCTGTGTCATTAATTAATATCCAGTATACGGGCTATGGCTATGCAAACTTGTCATATTGCGCAAGTTGCTCCATTTGGCGTTGTTCCGCGTAAATTTATTTGTTTAAAAAAATATTTTTATATAAAGTTACATTGTTCGTTTGCTCTCCCGGCATACACTTAAATCGTTGTTGTGATATTTCAACATGATAATAAAAGTAGAGCGCTTCAAAAGAACTTTTAAAGCTCAAACTGAGAGCGGCTTTTGCATTGCAGTTATGATCTGATATAAAACGTTCCGTAATACTTTTTTTTTTAAATTGCTGCCTTTCTATATACATTTGAGCAACATTGTAACATTTCGCATTGTTTATGATCGTCGGGATATAACTAACGATTCATTTCATAATCTAATAATCTACGTGCATTTAATAAAATGTTTTACAGTACAAAAAAAACACACTAAATGATTACTCTCTTTAAGTAAATGCCAAGTTAAGGTTAATTTGTTTTGAATCGTATTTTTAATCTTTCCAAAAGTTAATGAAGTGGTCGTTTGGTGTGGGAGTCGGGGCTGTAGTGGGCGGGTGTTCCCCGCGATAACGATTAAGATAGCTGAGGCGCGAAAAGATCGACAGGCCATTGAGCGAGGTTCTGAAAGGTTCTGAAAGCAAACCCATTTGCTATTAAACGGCTTCGGCGTCGCGACGTCGACACAATAAGTTCTCAGATGACGGAAGGCGACCGTTCTAGCCGATAAGCGAACCACCTGCAACCTCGCAACCATAATATACTATATATACAATGTAGCTCTGCTTCCACTTCAAACATGGTTGCCAAATATTTTGCGAGGGAAATGCCTGGTACCACTGCACAATTGAGCGTGACGCGTGTTGCAAAATCCACAGGCGCAGAGAGTAAATTCGAATTCTGCCCGGTTAAAAAGTATCGATGTATAATAAAACCATAATAGGTACAATCTTTATAACTTAACAACACATTTTTTTATCGTATCTCGAGTATGTTATTCTTATCACTCGATGTAGACAGGTTTTTCTTAAACACGATTTTCCTTCTAGCAAAAAATACTGTTGTGTTGTGTACAAGGTTTGATAAAGAAGTGGAAGTTTTGAATTTCGCGGACTTTACAAGTCCAATTGACGTATTTTTTGTTGTTGTTATGTTGGTACACTCGTCCATGAAGTGGTTAGCATATTAAATGGTTATTTTAATCTTGGCTGTTTGTTTGGAGATTTTATGTGTTATGGTATGCTCGACGATTTTTTCCCTTTTTTTAACGAAAATCTTGTTTTTTTGGCCACCACCAACACGACTGTATGCATCAGCCTCCGTATTCGCCGGACATGACTCCTTACGACTTATCGTTTTTCTTAAAATTATATAAAAATTAAGAATGGACTATTTTGCCAATATTAACTCATTCGCGTCGGGTTACGCATGGGTGAGTCTTCGAGTCCCCATACGTTGGTCGCGGGTTACGCACCCATGCGTCTTTTGCCATGTGACATTTTGAAATTTCAAGAAGTCAAGGGTCTACTTCGCGATAAATGTTTTATGAAAATTTTCATCTTACAGATGTCCGTGCCAAAACATTTAATGGGTGTCAAATTATATATTAAAATATAAAAAATATGTAAATATTTTTTTTGCATCATTTCGTGAATTGACCCCGCTACACAATAAAGATGCACAAAAAAACGACCCGACGCGAATGTGTTAAGGGGTTGAGGAACAACGAAGGAGCTATTTACATTATTCCGAAATTTGGATTCCAGTAAACAACCGATAAGTTGTATTAATAACTATAATCGTTATTAACCAGCCAAGAGACACTCACTCGCTGAGCGTTTGGGACTTACCAGACTCTTCAAAGGTTTTTCGTAAAGAGGTTTTCTTCTCTTTGTCATTGCTTGCATTTGACGTACATCTTTTATCACTGATGGTATCGGATTTTATCATTCTTAGTAAGATTAAGATGACTCGGCATCATCGTCTCTAGGCGTTCTGACGTGACAAGTCATATCTAGCGTTAATCTTAATTGCGTAATATTAAGTCTTTATCGTGGAAAAAAAGACGGGGACTACTACGAGACCTTCCTTTTGAAAGCGAGGTTAAGACTAACCTAGTAAGGAGTAAAGAGGAAGTAGGAACAGAAGGCAGTATCGAGACTAGACCACTTACCGGGCTTTAATTTTTTTATGGTTTTATATCAAATTTATGAGGGATATATAACAAACTATCATCTTTGAAACATCTTCAAATGAAAAAATATCGTCGTTTAATATATACATTATGGCCAATTAATTACAGTTGGAGGTGACAAAATTTCGCCCTATGACAGCACTTGTCATAAAGTATGTTGGTATGTTTAAACATAGGATAGTTATTTTATTAGATGTTTTAATAATATATTCGAAGAGATAATGCTTTGATAGCCAAAATCATTCAAGTTTTGGATGATCAATTGAGCTATATATAGTCGTATATTGGTTGAAGCAGCATTTGACCTTTGTGATTAACTAGCAAGTTGACCAGTGTCTGGATTCTCGATTTATCGACAATCGACCGCAGATGATTCAAGTGGTTAAAAGCTGGTAAATTACTAACTGTTTTTTTTGCGATCTGTTTTAAATCGTGGATCTTTTTTAATTTGCCGACAGGTTGTTATCATTGATTGTACTCATCTCTTCTTTGGTAGGCACCCTCATGACTGAGGATCGTGATCATTCTCGTTCCGAATTCGCTTCTCTGCATTCTGCATCCCGCATCGTACTCATCTATTTGAGGTCTATACCCAAGTGTGCCTTTATGTGAATTTGTAGTTATGCCGTTCAAAATATTTGTTAAAAAATTGTTTCGAAGTATTTTGACAGGAGTGCAAGTCGTAACGTAATTTAAATTTGCAAAAAATATCAATTTTGGACTGTTTAAATCATTTTTCATCTGCTTTATCTGAACTAATGCTACACATCTTAAATTCTTGCTGAAAAACATTTTGATATCAACATCAACGTTGACCCAAGAAATTGTTAAAGAAAGTTTTGAAACCCTTCTCTCAATGTGATGTCGTGTTTCTCAATGAATTATCTGAAGATAATGCCTTGAATGACAATGATATTTTTGGTTTAACTTTAAATGTCTTTAAAGGACCAGGAAACGATAGTAAGGTGGAAGAAACCCCCGCCCCTCTCACTACAAATATAATCCGAGAAGGTCTCCAACGTTGCAATTACCTAGAAAATCTTTTTCTTGGTAATGATCCAGATTCTAAAAGAGCTTTCAACACAAGCTTAAAAATTGTATACCCTGCATGTCATGAATGCCATAAAAATGGGTTAAATCATCATCTTAAAGCCTAATCACCGACTACATTGCTAAAGGTACAAAATCAACAAATAACGAGGTACAAAATTACCACACCCTTCAACGGTAGAACTGATGCACTGACTTTTCTTGTGGTAATTTCGAACCAGGAACGTGTAAAAATAATTATTATTAAACCATACGTCTCGGCGGCTCGAAAACATCACATCAAATCTTGTCATTTTTTTTAAAAATGGACTATTCTAAGACTAAAAATAGTTTTGCTTCATAATTTGGATTTTTTGACTAATCAATATGACGCGTAAATTGCCGCGTGACGCCAAATGCGCGTTTCACTCGCACTTGGCATATCGTATCGGACGCGAGCGAGATAAAACATCGCGCCCTTGGCAACAGAAGCGAATTATTTTTATATTTTTCGCGATTGGAACAATAACAGTTATACATAATATTTATTTTTTAGACCAGGGATCACCAACCCTTTTTTTACAACGGGCCAGCTACTAATTTTAAAATATTGTGCGGGCCGCATCTAAGAAACTTATTATAATACAAACACTTGCAAAAAAACCCCGTACCGATGGGGTCTATTTGGGACCCTAAGATTTTGATTTTTCTCGAGTAATACAATTCCTACATGTCCCAAACCTTTTGTATTTGTCTAAAAAAGTCATAAAAGAATAAATATTATATAAATAAGCATGTTTTTTTCGGTCTGTACCGGATGCGAGCGAGATCTCGCGCACGTGCAAGTGCGAGTGATATCACGTGCAACGTAACGGGAGCGTGCCTTAGTCCCGATGGGACATTGCCGAGTTCGCGCGTCACTTACGCGTCATAGTGATTAATAAAAAAAATCCAAAATTTCGACAAAAATATGAAACATATTATGAATAACTATTTTTATTCTTACAACAAATGCCAATGTTGGGGTATATTTTCATACATTTATTTTATATTAAATATACCCCATCGGCCAACGTTGTTGGTTTCGAGCCGCCGTGACGGACTGCTTTAGACAAATACAAAAAGTTTATGACACGTAGAATTTATATTAAGAGAGTCATTCGAGAAAAATCAAAAACTTGGGGTCCTCAATCGACATGGCTAAATTTAAATTAATTTATAAATTTTATTAAAGGTCTTCTGCATATTTATTTTTATAAACTCATTTTTCTATGAGAGTCTAGTATTTTTATTATGCGATTTTCTGTGGAACGTAACTGCCGCATACAAACAGAACTGGGTGTATTCATCTATCGATACATTTATGCGAAATAATAGTTTTAATTTGAATTCTAATGTTTTCAACCTTGTATATATATTAAGTCATGGAGGATAAAATCTGTCTTGTTCCACTATGGCTTCTTGCAAGGCGGACAACCTTATCTCATGTCATGAAGCACGACAAGCTTCTATGCAAATTATCCATCAAGGATGCATAGAGGCAACTCTGTCCACGTCCCCGTTAATCGTCTTGCGATATCGGTTATCGGCACTCGGTGCCACTGCACTCGGTGCCATTATGTTGGCACCTCTGTTTCAAATTAATGCCGCCATGACACAACACACCATATTATAATGTACACACACGGCCCCGGGCACAATGGATGCTGGTCATTGTGCGCCATCTTAATAGCTCTCCGGGGCAAAGGGCTCGTACGTATTTTTTTTAATGACGTGCTTTTACTTTTTCCGGACGGACGTACACATATGAAAAGTTTCATACTTTCAGCTGAATGCGCTTGTAAACGAAATTTTGAACTACCGTTACTCTTTATTACGGGCTAAGTTCGCTGAATTTTTAAAACTATGGCGAATACTGTTTTTATTTTATCATCGCGTCGTTTGAAGTTTTTCCGAATAAATTGAAAATATTGTTTTTTTTTATCCATCGATTTATTGCACTTCCGTTTTCATAAATTGCGAGCAAAAATCATAAATTCACCGGTGCGTATTCCAGTTTTTAATTTTAAATATGTCCTAACCGAAACATTGCAAATTGAAACAATACCAATAGACCGGAGTAAAGTGAATTGAACCAAAGCGCGTGCTAGATAAACCAATTTGCATTAACTCACAATGGCAATAAATAACCCGATTGCTGCGAATAAATTGTTTATTTGTGGGGCTCGCATAAAACAATCATATTCAATTTAGACGGTTAAAATATAATCGGCGATGCATTTAATTGCACAGATTCGTAATATTTTTTTTTTTTATTAAATATGAATATATCGAGTTAAATTGATAAAAAATTGAGGTCCATTGTTCACCGGTATCGATTGTTGGGCAGCTCTTTCCGCAACCACACCATCTCCGATAAAAATAGTTTTGGTCTTCTTCTCTTCGGTCAGTTCACCCCCGAGTAGAACATAAATCATTTCAGTATCGCTCTAAAAACATATGTATAAGTGTGTACCGAGGCGATAACAGATTCTCCTACACCGCTCTTACAATTTTTTTCGTTAAGTGTTCGCCGAATAAAACGAGTAATTCATCACCCAGAGATTACTATAATCGTGTTCCGTGCGCTGTATTAAAAAAAGCGCGTAACTAAACTAGCGAAATGCTTTTTCCCCGGTCGAGCTTTCTCAATCATTTTCACACTTAATAATTTATTTTATCTCCCTTGAAATATGGCGTGTTTCGTATGGAATTAAAATATTATTACGTTTTTTGGTTTGTAAATAATTTATTTTTAATCAGATGCTGCTGAGGTGGCCAATTTGAATAGAACGACACCGTTATTGTAGTATGATTAAAAGTTGTCACTGTAAAACTTTCCTGCCATTTCAGTAATCTTAGTTAATGATAAACGACTTTAAAGTCATTTGTGGAAATTCGATGGATAGTGCTGTCTTTTGTATACAATTTTCATGACTAGACGCTTTATTTTACAAGTTTTTCGCCTCGGATGGGATTTTATTTCAACGCCATTATCATATTTACTAATCTGAAATAAAAAAAATTAACTCTTTGGCCGCTGAACGATGATATAATATCCTTATTTTTTATACTAGCAAGAAACATCCCGGCCGCTAAAGGGTTAAATCGTAAAATTAATCATTCCTTAAAAATGCATCGTATAGCTACAATTGAATAAAATTGCATTACAACTATTTGTCTTTTTTTATTAAAATTTCAATTAACACATTGCCTACGGGGGACGTGGATTCCATGTCAAAAGCGTATTTGTGTATGTCCGGGGCGCGCATAACGCACGCTAGCCGACAAAATCAATTACGCCCGTTCCCAAAATGTTTACTGACTCCTGCTTTCGGATTTATTTATTTATTTTTTTACATTAACTATCCAGCAAATGTTGAAGTTCAAGTAATTTAATTTTCGGCTCAATGTCTTGATTAATAAAAGCGTTATGATTTTTTTTTGTAAAAAGACGACGTATCACCAAATTTCGGCGAATGCGCCCCGCCCCAGCGCAAGTTTGACCGCGATTCGCCCCGTAGGCAATGTGGTAATGCTAAAAAGTATCTTATTTTATTATTAAACCATGTAGGTACCTTCTCCATTAAACATAATGCTTCAAAAACAGTAAACCCTCCTATAGCGATCCCTGCTGTAGAGTGGCGTGTGCGACTTTCCCTTCTATAGAGCTTCTCTCTAGATCGCCGTTTTCTTTCTACAAAACGCTAAACTTTCAATCTCAAATGACATATTTCGTAAATATATAATATGTTGCTGTGTGAAATGAAGCATAATGTCCTTCGGTTTAAAACAAAATATAATACGTGCGCGTGAACTTACTAAAAATAGAACAAAGTCATTTAAAATATGTGAATAGAAAAATGTTTGATGTATTGATTATGATCAATCTACACCATACGACAATAGACCCCCCTATAATGTACACCCCTATAACGTTCCCCCATAACGTTTGCGGCGTTTTTTTTTCCTATAACGTCGATCCCCCCCCTATAACGTTTTTTTTTCTACACCACTAATTAGAATTTTTCATCATATGTTAACGCATTTTATAAAATTAACTAATAAAATGTCGCTGATCTTCCCTGTCCGCAAGTTGCGGGAAGATTGCGTCAGCCAAAATACGAAAGGATATCGCTCATCGCGCAGGTCAAGTCATTTGCGCTGGTTGACGTAAAAATGTAAAAAAAACCGATTTCCTTCAAATCATAAAATAAAATTGAAAAACCTTAACCCCATATAATGTCTCCCCTATAACGTGGTACCTATCGCAACGTTATAGAGGGGTTTACTGTATTTAAAAAACCTAAACACATTTTTTTATGAATTCCTAGTCTTCTATGTCGCGGGTTTCTATATCATGGTTCTATCTGGTAGCATTTCGATATCATTTTTACTAACCCATCCACCACGAAGGCTAGAAAACAACCGCGTCGTCCGAAGGGGGTATCTCAGATAACCCAATATTTCAAGTCAGGATATCTAAGATTAAAAATAATTATTCGCGATATCCTTCGTAATTTGGTCGATATTTTGTATTTTTTGAACTATGCAATATGTCGCGTATATTACGACGCTCTTGGCGATGTCTCGCAGTAGACTGAGCTCTCACAGCACGTGTCACCCGCACTCGGCACATCGTACTGGATACGAGCGAAAAAATAAAGGACAATGATTATTTATAATATTTATTCTTTTGACTTTTTTAGACAAATTCAAAAAAGTTTGTAACGTGTAGGTTTTATATTAAAGGATTTATTCGATGAAAATAAAAAACTTGGGATACCCAATATATCCCATCGACACGGCTAGGTAAAGTATAATTGAAATACTCAAGTTTTTATATAAGGTTTTTCTGTTTTGGAATGTCCTCCATGAACCTGACAATGAAACGTAGTTTTGCGAGTATAAAGGATGTGGTGGAACCTTCAAGTTGTACTCCTAAATTCAATGCCTTGACAACAAATAAAGAATGGCACATGTTTGTTCGCTCGTCTTTGTTATTATGGGATAGTTCACACAGCTTTCAAAATATATATTTTATTACTTTGTATCAGGGGTCGACAACGCAGCGCGAAGTAATTTTTTAGAACCCGGATATGGGTTTTCGCGGTAATTTTCCAAAGGTTATTCTATACTCAATTATTACATATTCAAGATTGTGCTGATTTAGGTGCATCACTTATTTAGATTGCCTGATTTTTTAAAACTTAAGCCGACAGTCTACTGTTGCAATTGACTATATATTTTGGCTATGGTTTGAGTGATCGTGTCTCGTATTTCCATCTAATGTTGGATTAAAAAAGCAGAAAATATCCTCTGACGTGCTACGTCGTATTTTTACTTCTTTTTATTTGAAGGTGAACAGCAAAATCCAATTTTATCCGTGGTCCTTCATCACTATATCAAGATACTACATAAAACTATATACAAGTAAGGCTCTTGCGGGTTTAGCACGATAGGGTACGACGTCGCCGTAAACAGTCATCAAGCAGTCCCTCCTCCGGGTCCAATGTCACAAGTCGTTTGCTGCCGACCTACATGTGTGCACATTCTGCACATAATTTCCCCACCAAGTGGGTATTTTATGTGCAAATATATATAAAAGTGTTCGGCGACGCTCAACTGCTGAATTTATGTAGTGTGGAGTTTAGAGTCTCGAGCGAAGATCCTATATATTAAAGTGCTCGAGTACGTTTTTCTATTTAGTAAGGAGTGTCATGTGCACTCGTTTTAGCGACCCGTCGTAAATAAGTAATACGGATGTTTCTCTTAATTCGGCTGTCTGAATTAGAATTACTCAGAGCAGAAAAATGGCCCAAGAGTTGTACTAAAATAGTTTTTTTTTATTATTTATTTAAATGTTTATGTTAATAGTATATTGGAAATTATTTTGTTTGCCAGCATTATTAATGGTGGATCGGATATCCCATTTCTATATTGATGACATCGGCATCTTAGCTGCCAAAATTGACCTCGATCATTACGTCATCAATCATCTCTCTATGGGCGGATACGTGGTCTTGTCATATCGACTTTATGTACACTCATACATCAAAGTTTGGAGGGCACGAGCGAATAATAATACTGTACGCATTAAATTATTTGATAATTCTCGCCAAATCAAACAGCAGCGGCGTCGGGGGCTTTGTTCGATTTAAATTTATTTCATTAAATCCAGCTCCAAGAAACTAATACTTGTTACCTAGGGGATGGGTGTTTTCCAAATTTGGCCAAAGTTTATCCCTTAATTGTGCAAAATTTTCGTGTCGGGTGTGAAAATCTATTTAGCAATTTTCAAATTTAACCGCAAAACTTGGAGGCTATAACGCATTTATATATTAAACGTGGCAAACATTCCAAAACTAGGAAAGTGAAAATTAATTGTGATTCGGCAGCATCGCCATTATCGTCAAACTTTAAAACATATTTACTTTACAGCTTTAGGCAATAATTTGAATATTAATAATATTAATAATCATAAAATCATCACGTGAGATAAAAATATTTTCCGATGTTTTTCATTTAAACTTTTAAATACCCTAGAGACGATATTATCGGTTTTTGTCGACTCGCTAAAAAATACCCCGATCCGATATATCGACTTTTCAAATATTTATTTAGAAAATAGAGTATAAATAATAAATAGGGAATACAATTCCAAATATATGATTTCGAAAAAAAAAATGTTATCTTGATTTGTGTCTTAATTAATTAAAAAATAATATATTATAATAACGTGAGATGCTTTGTATCCGGATGAATAAAACGGCAAATGAGATACAAATTCGGTAGACGTCAGCATCTTCATCGGTGACCAATACAGCAGCGGAATCGGCCGAGCCGACCCAGGGATTTATTTATTCGACTAATACTCTTGAAGAGTACGGGATAATAAATTTTATATTAGATTGCAATGCCCTAGTACAAATCTTAAACTACCGCGTTTCCTTGAAAATGTTTTTAATATAAGCCCTGGTTAAAATATTGAGGAAAAAAACGTTTAAAAAATAGCTTTTGATTATTAGACATGTGCTAATGCTGTATAATAATTTATTGATGGCATCGATTCTTCAAAAT
>JAGXCT010032343.1:0-17198 GCA_022495035.1 Philopotamus ludificatus | reverse complement strand
CCGTAAGGCTAGTGGATCAACCTGCACCAGGATTACGTAGCCAACTAATGTTGTTATTGGCGTGCTCCGAAATATCGGAGGCCAAAAATGAACAATAATTGGATTTTTGCGACTTTCTCATTTTGAAAGAGTCTTATTTAACACATTCGCGTTTCGACAGTCTTGCATATGCACTCATTTTTTGATTATGCGTGGGACACGAGTGCATTTGACAGATATTCGTCCACAGTTATCCACGTCTCCAAGGAGTTTGCGTGCAAGTTAGAACTTGTCTCAACCTAAAACGCATTTTTAGTTACTATGTCTCATTTGCCAGGTTATTTCTATTACTGAGTCTCATTCCCCATTTTTTTAGGAAAAAATATTTTTATAAACGAGTGACAAAGATGTTAAAGTTTGGAAAAATTTTGACGATAATATATTTGATAACGAATCAGTTATATTGATTATTCATTGTATTAATTTTAATATAAAATATTGTACGTAGTGCCGGTTTCGATAAGAATAAGCATATGTTCGTCTCAATGTTGGTATAAAGACATTTTCTCAAAGTTTTTTACATCTATAGGAATAGGAAGAGGTCGCAAGGGACCATGTTCGACAAATACAGAGGCATCAGAATAGTTTTATTTTAGGTTAAATGTCCTTTTCTTCAAAAGATTCTGCATACTTTTTTTTATCAAACCTCATATGTTACAATTTGTATAATTTATTTTAAAAATGAATCTATATGATGAAAATTATACGATGATAAAAAAAAATACATGACTAATTCGAATAAAAACATTTATATTATTTTTATATTCTTAAAACTATGAGCCAGTTAAAATAAAATGGCAGCACGCAGTGCGAATTATTAATAATAAAAATAAATTGCTAATAATAATTTACAGTTTCATGCGCACTGTTTTAGTCTCTGATATGGCTCGGACTCAGGCGAACCTCCGGTAGACAAAACCAAGAATACTATTGCTATTAACATACCGAAAATATTCATAATCTAAAAATAAAAAATAATTTCATCATTTTATAATGTTTTTCAGAAATAATTGAAATTCGATTACATTTTTAAACATGCCTTATCATTGGAATCTTTAAATAACTGATTCAAATGTTATTACTTACAATCATAAAAATGTCTTCAATTATAAGTCCATACCAAAAACACAGAACGCTTACGATAAACGACATAGAAATCATTGGACACGGCAGAGTTTCTGTTTTTTTAGATTCAATTATGTGTAGAATTCTGGTGAACGGTGATGCAATTAAAACAATTCTAGCCACGTAGGCACCTACGAAATTTGGATTACTGATTACGAACTGTTAATTAAGCTGTATAATGTTATCAATATAAGTAATCAATCATAATAATGCGAGGTATAAATTTTTTATGTATTATTCTCACCTATTTTCTCTGGTTCTGCTGTATTATTATATACATTAAATATATATACATATGCTATTCCCATAATGAACAACATGCCGCTTAGTTGACGAAAGATTATTGATTCACAGTCAAAGGATTCATATATGCATAAATAAATCACATAAAGAATAAAACCGACGGCGCCTATGGCCATTATAGAGCCATCGTTTTGAAGAAAACCGTTTCGTATCCATAAACCACAACTTTGAAAATAAAAAGAATAATTACTTGTTATAAATCAAATTTAAAAATAATAGAGTAATAACTTACGATAAAAGTCCACAAATAAATGGAAAGCTTGATACACCTTTCGTGCCCTCATTGGGACCATTTTCAATTAATAAACAACTGAAAAAAACATATAACTGTGAAAATGGAATAAATTAATGAAATAATTCGGTATGATAGTTACATGCCAGAAATAAAATATAGCACGGTCGCTATGGCTGCAGCAATTGCTACGGGATGATACATGTCGCACTGATAGCTATCGAGCTGTCACGAGCTGATAGTGATAGTCAGTCGGGGTTACCATACCGCCAATATAGATTGATTTTTGGACGTGTATTTGAATTGCATAGTTTGTAGAGTTTCTTTCTCCTTCATCAGATTATTAGATATTCGATTTTCTTGAAAGTGGACATATCCGAGTATTAACCTAGCTCAGTAGCGGTTAACTTACATTATTATAACAGATTGTTTCCAATAAGCCAAGACACAACGATAGATGGATGAATGGCATAACAGAAAATCCAAAGCGCCACTCACCCATATAAAGATCCAATAAAGATTTTAAAAATGTAAGGGTAATGAGTCTCTCACACTTACATTCCCATCCAGTGTCACAAAGAATTCCCAGAATTCGTAGATTTTCGCCGGAGGATTAACCTATCCGGGTACTACCTTAACCCAATCGCGGTTAACTTACATTATCGTAATAAGAATATTAAAAAACTGCAAAGAAGATTGTAAAGAGTCTCCAACGATGGAAACTATGTTTTATAATATGAAAAATATGAAAAAACATCAATTTTAGATTCATAAAAATACGCTCGATTTCTTTCAGGTCTCTCTAATATTTAATACAAAAAGTTTAACATGTTATTAAAAATAGAGTAAGTTCTGTAAAACCGAGGTGAAAATGAATAATAACGTCATATTTCATCTGTAATTTATTATATATTATATGTAATGGAGCGGCACTTCACAATCCTTTTTGAAGTATTTTAATGTTTCAAAAAAGATTAGCTAAAAAATTACAAAAATAGAATGAATTTTGTGAAATTCTTTGAAAGTAATCGGAAAGAGTGAGGTCTGGGGAATATGAAAGGTATGGCAGAACCTTCCAGTTTAACTCTTGATTTTTTTTTTGGATTTTCTTGCTTTATGAGCTTATTATCGTGGTGAAGAATTGTTAGTAAGTGCGATGTCAAAATTCCCATTCTATTTGTTTTACGAATGCGTTGGAAATGTACTAAGACCTTGGAGATCTTTTAGATTGGATTCTCTGCGATAATTCTTCGATGGTTAATCAAAGATCAGACTGGACCAGAGATTTGAATAAGTTTTATCATCAAAGTTGATCGTCCAGATTCAGGTGCATCTTTTAGATTTCTCTTTCCCTATTTGAATAGGGAAAGAGAAATCGCTTCAATGGCATTAAAGCCCTGTTCAAAAAAAGTAACATACAATGTCTAACGTGTCCTTCGTCTATTTCTGGTTTCGACATTTTTCATTATTCATAAATAATGCTAAACAATAGTTCTAAGTAAATAAGCCTAGAGACAAGCTTTTTTCGCTGTGTCTGGACACAAACTGCAGTCAAACATTAGTTTATAAAATGCGCGAATTCTTTCAGGTTCCTCTAATATTTAAATCCGTCTGCACAAGACTCTTAGACAGAGTCCAGGATAGCTTCAGCTCAGGGTGAAGCTGCAGAAACCTCTGGCGTTTGTTGTTTGGTTGTCCAATTTTACAGGGTGCGAGTGGATACCCTTTCGACTCCTAACGTGGTTGTTTACGTCTGCGATGTTTTGCTTGATATTCCAGTATTAAAATTGGCTGTATTTTTTTAGCGTCGTTCGTTATAATTTTGTTTGGTGTCTAGAACGAAAATGCGTCAAAAACGTAATAACGGAGTTTCACTGTATTAATATCATACTTAAAATACCGGAAGAAATATATTAATCCGTCTTGAATTCTCCCAGTAGTGGGACGCTAGACGCTGCGTTAGTATATAAAAAAAAGTAGTATTTATTAAGCAACTTACTTCAACTACAATAAATTTAAAAGAGTAATAAAAAATATATGAAAAAATACAAATGTAATGTGTAAATATATTATTTAATTGACGTATAAGTTATGTTTTATTTCAATCAATGCTATCTATAATTATATAATAAAAATCGATGGATCTAGATTCCATTGTGTGGGCACGATTATTTGCGTGGTATGGCCACTCTGGCCAGCTGTCACAGTCGGTGTGCTGGCAACACTGCAGCTGTCAGCGCGACACATGGATGAACTGGCGGGCTGGCGGCCGCTCGTAGCCAGCACTGCAGCTATAACCACAGTGCTGCAGTTCCTGGCCGGCTCGTAACAATCTCACTTGTTTATTTCATAAATCTGCTAAATTTTCAGGATTTATACATTTTTCTTCTAATATTATGCAAATTTTCTTTCAGATTAGTATGTAGAAAATTTTCCATTAAAGGAACGACGGGAGATTCGTCAGGCTTTCCATTCATTTGTGGAAATCTATCGTAAGTTTTCTCTTCAAGTTTTATTTAATTTTTAACGCGATATATGGCATTTTTTATTTTAATTTTCACAGATGCTGTTTATGGCTACGATACGGTTGGCTCAAAAATGATGACACTGTAATAGTGGTGAACTTCATCGGCTCTTTCCTTCACTCTATCTATATAATCATATATTTATACTATACGATGAAAAAATCAACAGTCATCAGTCAAATTTTGGGCATGCTGTCAGTTATGGGAGTTTTATACGCGTATTCAATTTATGAGATTGATAAAGAGATATCGCTCCAGAGAATGGGTGAGATTATAATATAAGCATTACAATCTGTATAGTGTTATGTTAAAAATGCTTATCATTTAATGCTCGCTTATATTGATAACAGTTTGTGTTTTAATTAACGGCTCGTAACTATTTATTCCGTAGGCGTTATATGTTGCATAGTTACAATTATCTTCATAGCTGCACCGCTCACCATGCTTGTACACGTGATTCGATCTCGTAATACCGAAGCCCTGCCGTTTCCAATGATTTTAATGTCGTTTTTCGTATGCGGACTCTGGTATTTTTACGGAATTATAATAAACGACACATTTATGAAAGTAAGTAATAAAAATATAATCAAAATTGTTTGTACTTATTGCGATAAGTATTTATTATCGATGATAAGGCTAATAAAATATGAAAACGAGTATAATTTATTCGTATATATGCATTGAAACAATATCAGCATTTGCTTTATTATCCGAAAATACTAGCTTATGAAATAAATATTTAATGATTATTTTATGTTTACAGATTCCTAATGTTATTGGCGCAATTCTAGCTGGATTACAATTAAGTTTGTTTTTCATATATCCGAATGTGGCGACTGTGCCATATAAAAAACTAAGCCAAGACGCATAAAATCTCCTATGTATTATTAGCGACGTATTTTTTAATTTAGTATTAATTGATTCAATTATCTTGAATATGTGTTCACGAGAGAGAAAAACGTTTTCATCGAATTGTACGTTGGGTAAAAGTACGCCAACTAGATCTCCAAACATCCCATTGATTCTAAAAGATCCCTAGAAAAAATTTTCATACAAAATCTATCCGATATGCTGTAACATTTCGAGTTAAATTGAGAAAAACTGGATCTCACTTTAATTTATTAATATATATTCTTATACATTCCGATTTAAACTATGCCGTAATCTCTGAATAATAAGTGCTGTTAACGATTGCATATGTTTTGCAATTTGTACAGATGTTTTCATTTTAAACATTGCATTTGGATTTTGAACATCTGTTTATTATTATGTCCACTTAGAAAATTCAATTATCATTATACGAATATTAATATCAGTGGGGGATTTTGCGCTCGAGGCCCCATGCGCAATTAAATTTTGAGGCCCCCCCCTTTAAAATATTTTCACTACCCCTACACCCTATAATGTTGTGCACATTTTATTACTCAATTTGCGTTGTTTTGAATACATAATTAATTTCACATCAATTTATGTTTATAAAAAAAGCTTCTTCTTTTTTATTAGGTTTTCGATAATCAATATGAACGATCTCGATGTTACAAATCTTATATATTTTTAGAAAAATTCAGGGGGCCCCTGTAGGGCTGTATGCTGAGGGCCTCGATGTTTTACATTGTTTTGCCTTAAGCTACACTCCATAGCTAGCGTTATTCATTTGTTCATTCAATTTAGTGAAATACTGCTAAATTATTAATTATGTTTGTCATGAAAAAATAATTAATTTGAGGCCCCTGAATTAATGGGGCCTAATGCACCTAAGAAGAATCCTAAATCCACCACTGCTGTAATTCATAGAATCTCTTAATAAATAAATAAATATTTTTGACAACGGAAATCTAAATATTTATATTAGTGTCTAGTATTATTTTAATTTAATTTCAGCTACCAAAGAGTTGGTTTAAACAATGCCATTAATTGCCAGTGTATATAAAATATATTTTTACGTTTTAATATAGTATATATAAATTGTTATATACACGTAGCTGTTTATATATATATTCACCGATTGTATCGTCTTTTAATTTATTAGGCCGATGCGAAGATTGTTGCCATTTTTATCTACATAACCTTAAATAAATTGCAAATGGCCGAGAAATAAAAACTTATTTTCAACGTATTGTGAATTAAATGAAACAATTTAATTATCGTGAATATTCAAACGTGTCAAGCGTGTTTTTGAATTTATTATCCCTCGAAGATAAGCCCAGCTCCAAACATCACCGGATGCAGAAAGATAAAATGTTGACAACTCAAACATTTGAGCTATCTTATAACATTTGACAAATCATATGCCACAGGATTTTTCACAAAAACATGGGTATTATCCGATGTTAATTGTTAAAAAACGGCAACTAACTTCGCACCGATCTAATAATTTAAGATATACTCTCTTGTATTATGATCTTCAAAAAGTATCCTGTATATATCTATTTGTATAATAAATAATATATTTTTTTAATGCAAAAAAATAGTTAAATATATGACATTTGTTTTATTTAAAATGTTTATCACCTTGAAAATATTTTTTTATGCGATCGAATTAAGGCGGGCAATGGAGGTATCGGCATATTTATTATAGTACTAGAAGCCTGCTGAGAATGCCATGGACCGCTAAACGCACAAACGAGTCTGTCATAAAAGAAATGGGGAACGAAAAAGACGATCGACTTTCAACCACATGTCTCAAAAGGATTTTGCGATACTTCGGGTATCTCGCTAGAAGAAACGAAAGCCTGGTCGTTTTAGGAAACGTACAAGGACACAGGGGAAGAGGCAAGACGCCCACCCACGCTGGAGTGATTAAGTGAAGACCGCCACAGACTCCACCGTAGTAGCTGCAATGCACCGAGATGCGGAATGCAGAGAATCCTGGAGATCCAAAATCAAGAAGATTCGGCATTAGAATGGTCACGATTCTCAGACACGAGGCTGTCGACTAAAGAAATATTCAAATCAAGTAAATGTTCTAGAAGAAATAAAATCATTTTCCAGCAGTTAAATTGTACTCCGGAATTTCCAGATGTGAAAGTTTTACGTATATAATCTGCAACATGTGATTCCAGAAAAAAAACATTTAGCATATATTCTCCGACAGATTTTATAAAATCCAAAATGTGCTGAAGAACTTCTAAAGGGTCGTTACCACTGGCACGATAATGGTAAAAAGTTTGTCTAAAGATATAAAAAAACCGTAATAATCCTGCTGCAGGTTGATCCACTAGCTATTATGTTAAGAGTTTATAAAAGTTCACTTGGGTTTTTAGTCACTCCATGCAGGGTTATGTTGACTATAGTATCTTATATAGAATCTCGCAGTAGGAAAAAGGTTTATGACACCTCACTATTCAGTGGAGATACTACTGAGATACTGGCAGATAATTATTGAGATTGACGATATTATTTTGCCAAGATACTTCACGGTCTGCGTAGTAACTTCATTTATTCTGCTGAGTATTCTCTAGAGCAGGAGTCAGCAACCAGCGACCCGCCATACTTTTTCGTGAGGCCCTTCGAAGATTTTACATCTTGATTAAAAGCGTGTCGTCAATATATCTGCAAATATATATATCAATTAATAACAAAGAAACAATGCCAAATTTGTCGTTAACCTAGACGTGTCTATGGGGTCTACTTGGGACTCCTAGTTTTTAATTTTTCATGAATAATTCTTTTAATATGAATCCTACGTGTCACAAAATAGTTGTATTTGTTAAAAAAAGTCTAAAAAATAAATATTATAAATAATCATTGACGTTATTGTCCGCAATTGCGAAAAAAAATAAAAACAACAATATTCGCTTCTGTAGCCACGGGCCCGATGTTTTTTCTCGCTCGCATTCATAACGATGTGCCAAGTGTGAACGAAACGTACACTAGTGATACGTGCCACGAGAAATGGCAGTCAGTCTATCGGTGGCGTGTCCTCATTGTGCGGTGGGACATCGTCAAGTGCGCTTCTCATTTACGCGTTATATTATTTAAAAAACCAAAATATCCACCAACTTATGAAGCGTATCGTGAATAACTATTTTATCAATATCTTGACTAGAAATGCTTGGATTTTATAATTTATAATGGAAAATAGACCCCCTTCGGCGACGCAGTTGGTTTCGAGCCGCCTATGGGTTAGATAATCTTTAGCCGTTTTATAATTGTATTTCTATTGATGAGCGTTTTATTTCTGTATTTTTTTATGCAAGGTTTATTTTGTTAATAAAGAGATAACTTGAGTTCATAACTCAGTCGTACGTCTCATCATCATAACCGCACAACAATTTTAAATTTGTAGGTGGCCTGTTGTAAATAAAGGTTCCTCATCCCTGGTCTACAGGCAAGACATTTCTACTGTCAGTGGAGTTACTGCGTCGGTTGGGAGTTCAGAAACATACCTTTAAGCCCAGGAGTTAAGCTATCAACGCGCGGATTGTAACAATAATAGTCGAACGTGTTTAGGGCTGAGTCGTATTTAATTCACCGCAATCACTAATAGTCAGAAAGAAGATGCTCCTTGACCTGAAAGAATATACCAAACCTGAGGCAAATGAGATCTCAATACTACAATTATATTTATTTATTTATTTGACTATGATATAAAGATTCTAAAGATGCAAGAGGAATGAGTCTCTCACACTTATATTCCCCCCAGTGTCAATCCATGACACTGGTTAATATTAATATTATTTTAGTTGGATTAAAATTCAACGAAGGATAGATGACATTAAATTAATTAATTCCAAAGCACTAAACTACCTACATAAATATTTTTATAAAACATGCCGAGGTAATGGGCCTCTTCCTCTTACATACTCCCTGGCCGGTGTTACCTATCCGACTACTGACTTAGCTCAGTACTGATTAAATTATTTTATTTGGTGATCCTGACTTGATCTTTTCACTTCCATCGGCTGTTCAGTGCTCGACACAAATTATACATAAATTATTAATGATAAGCATAAATTGAACATTTCAGTTTGTTTTTTTTTTAATTTTATTAAATAATTTCAATTACAATTTGTAAAAATAACATGCATATAAAATTGAGTTTATAAAATATTTTATCAATATATAATAATAACGAAAATTGTAATATTCAAAGTGCACAAAAAACATATACGTATCGTGGAATGTATTATATAAAAAAAATTATAAAATGCATATTTTTATTATTTCAGATCAGAAAGTTTTCGCAATACATATATATTGTCTGCAACTATTTAAAAATATTTTTTTTTATCTACTTTTACAACTATTTTGTCGCAAGGTTACTAAAACTATATTGTAAATATAATATCTGCTGACCCTGCCGAAGAAATACTATCGTATTCGGATTCACGACTATCACAGATCAATTTGTGAACGTGACAAACTTAACGTTTAGAAAAATATTTATTTTTAACAATGCTTATCAAATTTGTTTATTAAAATTCAAATCAATTACATAAATGTCTATTGGTCCTTTTTACTCCTTTTGCTCTTGCCGCCTTTGCCGGATGATTTGGCCGGTTTGGACGGATATATCGCCATCAACCCTAATTGAATCACGCTCAAACCAAGAGCAATCACATTTTGGAACTGAAAAAAAAACGACAATAATCAAAATTACATAAAATACGAGGTTTATTTAAAAAAATATGCGGAATTTTTGTCTAAAATTTTATTTCAAAGGTTTCATGTGTTTTCGAGTGTTCAGCGATTTTTAATTTGTCGGAAAAAAACCCGCAAGCACGCGAAAAACAACACCTTCATATATGCCAGATATGAGCCCTTGCGACTTTCACTAATATTGATGAGTTGAATATTCTATACCGATAATTGTGCTTTTAATTAGCGGAAATCAGGCGCAACAGCCCTATTGTAGAGCCCTGGCCTCGTCCAACACCCTTCTTCATTTTATCCAGTCTGCCACTACGTCGCTCCATCTTCCGGTAAGTTTCAATGATGCAGTATGCCTCTGTACACAGTCTAACCATCTCAGCCTCGGTCTTCCTTTCCTCCAGGGACAGGAAGGCTTGTTAATCATAAGCCTTTTCGGTGACTGAGTGTCCCGCATCCTTGACACGTGACCGGCCCACCGAAGTCTGGCCACTCTGACGACAGCTGTGACCGATATAGCCTTGTATAGCCGATACAGCTCCTCGTTGCTTCGGATACGTTTTAGAATCCTCTTCTCCAGAATATTCAGTCAGAGCTTGAATAGTAGGTGCTGTTGAAGTCCAAAGTAACACTGATTTTCCAGCATGTTTCTTCTTCGTACTTCCAAATTGGTTTCATTGCGGTTAAGTTACATCATCGTAATAATATGTATGTTACCTACAAGCCATGACACTAAGATGTTGATCACAAGGCAGCTGCAACTCGAAAACATATCAGAAAGAAGCTAAGGAAATGGAGTGATATACAAAAAAAAAAATAGCAGAGATGCACTATGAGAATAATGATGATCACAAACTGGTCAGCTGAGCGTTTGTTTTCTCGATTGAAATACAGTAAACCCCCCTATAACGTCCTCTCATATAACGTTCCCCCCTATAACGGCGGTTTTTCATATAACGTCGAGAACCCCCCCCTATAGCCGTTAAACGCAATGACATAGTAGCTCGGATAAACGACATCAACACGCATCCGTGAAACTGTCAAATATTTGGTGATTCATCGACACGAGGCTATCGGCACGAGGCTATCAGAGCATTCCAGGGATATTCACACATACAGTAATAAAATAATTTCTACTTTTATATCCATGGAACGAATTATAATGGAGTAAATCGATGCCCACGTTTTTTTTAACTATTTGATCTAATTTCACATTGATATGATCTAATTTCACAATAAGGTCTCTACAATAATTATTTCCATATGCGTCGATTTCTTTGATGTTTAATTCTATACTTAGTGGTTGGAATAAAACATATTCCAGATGTTTTATTACATTTATTCATCACATGCTAAGCGCGTTTTATAAAATTTAACTAATAATAAAGTATGGCGTCGATCTGCTCTACCGGCAAGGTGCGGTAAGATTCGTCAGCCAAAATGCGAGAGGATATATGTAGCTCATCATACGAGGAAAAAAAGCAGTCATTTGCTGGTAAACCGTAAAATGTGAAAAAAAAGAAAAAAAAAATGGTGTTGATTTACTGATTTCCTTTATATCAAAAAATAAAATTGAAAAACCTTAACCCCCTATAATGTCCCCTCCTATTACGTGGAACTTATCCTGACGTTATAGGGGGGTTTACTTTATGTTAAAATCCCCTCAGAACAACAACGCAACAAAGCAGGTTGAACGGCTTATCTTTATTATGTACAGAAACGAGCGTGTTAAGTAAGATTGATTATGAAGATCCTATCGAAGAATTTGCAATGAAGAAACATATTTATCTATAAATAAAATGAAAGCATACAGAAATAAATATTATTTTAAATTTTAGGTAGTGCTTAGGGGTTCATTGTGGCTAGGATGCTAGTTGCAGAATGCAAAGGATCTTGGAGTAAACTAGTCTACAACGATCCGAAGAAGACTGATTAAAGAACGTAGATTCTACGGTAATATAGGCCGCTATCTGTGTCAATTCAGTGACGTGTGTGCTACCGTAGGTGCCTATAACACCCGAACCACGCTATAGAAAAAAAACGTTATAGAAAGTTAGATACCCATACAAAATTTGGGGTTAGGTTCTTTTAATTGGATTTTGCGATTTGAAGAAAATCAAACATTTGACCCACTTTTATATTTTCAATGACCTTGCACGTGTTTACTTGGATAACAATAGCTCGTGTCTATAGGCGCGAGGGGGTATTGACCTAGCATATTTCTTCCGGTTTTTTCATTCGCAACAAATGTACCAGGGGAGTTCAAAGGGACAGTTTTTTAGTTATTTTTTTTAAATGCTTTTGCATATGATGAATAAATAATAAAAAGTGAAATATAAATTATGAAACCCTTTCGGAAATATGTTTTATTTAGGATACATATTAACATAAAATAAATATTTATTAAAAACAAACAATAATTAAAGAAAAAAAAGATGGTGAACATTTTAAATTGGGTAATTATGTATTTAATTAGTGTCAGAGTTATCTAATATCACGTTTTATCGAGACTTTTTTAATATCAGTTGCTCAATTTATAAAAAAAATAGTATGATTGAAAACCTCTTTAACACATAAATACCTAATGCCTTAAAAAGTGAATGCATCGATTTACTTGATCATAATTTGTTCGCACGCCTTGAGACCGAGCGGAGGTAGTTGATCAACAGTTAAATACCTCTGCAGAAGTAATTTAAGATCAGGGTTCAAGTCTTAATCTCATATCGAGATCATCCTTCGTAAGCAAAGGAAACTCTGCTTCGAATCCAGTACCGAAGGAATCTTTGGGAACCTTCTGTCACGGTACCAAAAATATTTTCTTCATCTGAACAGACACCAGTATCTCTTCAATAAGAAATCATTGTCAAAACAAAGCGTGTTTCATTTTAATACCGATCTTCGAAGCGATCGTCAACTACTCGGTACTATCGTCGTGCATCTCCTTAACATTTTGGTGGCAGCGGTGGGATACCATTTTTCAGTACTACTGTCCCGCCCTTTAACATAATATATAATATATGATAACAAATAAATTAACCCTTTCAATGCGGCGGGTCTAAACACGATTCTGCATCTGAGTGCGGGCGCCGTTTTGGACCAAGTTATTTTTTTGGCGAGGTAAATTTGTATTCACCGTTTACCGCTAAAAATAAACTCGATTCGCTTTATTTTCGTAATAATAAATCTAACAAAATATCAATTGCTCAAATAGATATTAAGTGAGAAAAAATAGGAATGCGAATCAAAAATGCGAAATGCAATTTTCTTATACCATTATCCATTACCGTGTATGTAGACATAATATCACGTGGAACACCATAACAACCCTGAGTCGATCACGATCCACCGATACTACTGCAGAGATATGAATGAAACACCACGCGCGATTTGAATCGTTACTATTAATATTTACATATTACATGGTTCCTATCAATTTTTTGTTATATGTTGTATATTTATTGATAGCTGTGTTTATTATCTGATTTTTAAAACAAACACCATCACTTAACTCGGTCTAGTTTACATGTAACGACAAGTTAAAGTTTTAAAGAATCTCGCGCATGTACAACATGCGGCCACACCCGGACACGATTTGTTTGCGCATGTACGTCATGCGCCCCGCACTGAAAGGGTTAATACCGAAAATTCCGCAATATTTTTTATGTACTCTAATAAAAATAAATAATTAATGATATTTACCACAATGAATTCATTTCTTAGAATAATTCCATACAGCAGCCAGAGGAACGATACGATTGTTCCCGAAAAAATGATCGGGAAGGGCATTCCAGCCGTGCTCTTCGTTTTTATTATCTCCTTCTAAACAATTCAGATAAACAAAAAAAAATGATTAACAACCGGGTCATCAAAAGTCGTTTCATAACAAACGTAACGACACATAAAATCTCAAGTATCATAATCTTTTTATTAAATTGTAGATTACAATTGAAAATATTTTATACTTTATTATAATACGTAAAATTTTAATATTATACTGGTTGATGTCCAACGATCATCGTAAATATAATACATTGTTCACGGTACAATCTCAATTGAGCTAAGTATTAAATTGCATTGTTTACTCGTAACGAATGCGCTGAATGAAACGTTCCGATATGATGCAGATGTCAAACAGTGTCGGATAAAATCGATTACCACGTCTGTTTAATGAATCATAATAAAACAATTTCGTTAAATAAACTCCGAACATATGGCGAATATAATCTCGCTTCAAGATCTCAACTATTATCGTATAAATATTTACACAATGCATGCTATCAAATCGTGTACACGTTTACCGTAAAGAAAGGACCGCATATTCGTCTTCAATGATAAGAGCTGTCGAATGACGAATTTTCGTACGTAAACGTGAAGAAATTTTCGATAAAATTGATTTACAAACTACGATGGTTTGCTCATCGATCTTATCTTTCCGAGGTTTGTCCGTTAACATTCACAGGTCAAACATTGTTTTAAATAGTTTGTTATCATAATTGATTAAACATTACGTAAAAATGTTATTTTTTATTAATTAACTTACCAGTCCGAATAGTGGCGAGGCGATGAGCGTCATCATCAGCACGGTGACGATCATTCCCAAGCGCTGTTCGGCCACGGTCGGTTCCTCTACGATCGTATAACCGATGATTGCGGCTGTGAACGCTCCCGCCAATCCTATCTGCGTCCAAACGGAGCCCTTCGACTTGGTATAGAAATAATACCAACACACATAAATCACGTTGAGCGCTATACCGGCGAAGCTGACTTGAATCATGGTATCGTCGCGCAGCATCATACCGAATTGCAAATTTAAAACCGATCTACAAGAATAAAAAACGTATATTTCCGACTCATAATAATAATTAACGACGAAAAAAAATGTTCGTACATGACGAGACCACCGAGGAAAGGCATCACCGGTATGTTGTCCGTGTTTCCTTGTTTTTTTATGTCATAGCAGATGAATCCCGGCGAAAAAAATTGTGCGACCGTTGTAATCAGCGCCAATTTCCCGACGATCTCTTTATAGTCTTGCAGAGCCACGGCTATGGCCTCCATCGTTATTGTATATATAAACCTGTAAAATGAAATTGATATTATCGTAGCTACGCACAGATGCTATCACGAAAACAAATTATTGTTCGGCTACTCTACAAAGATGTTAGATTGCACTCGTAATTGTTTACGTTAGTTTAAAATCGGATTTGTAACGGATTCGATAATTATTATAAACACGGCAATTCAAACGTTATCATATACGGGTGACATTGATTGAATGATAAATCGCTCGATGCTAATCTTCGAGTTAAGTATCTTAAGTTAAATTGATTCACAAATAGCTATTATTAACGATTTCATATAAAATATAATACGATTCAGTTATTAAGCAAAATTAAAAGGTACATCGCCTCAAAAATACAAATTAAAAATTATATTCAATACAAATTGTTCACAAGAAATAAAGTGAATGTCTGCAAGGTTACATTGATAGAGCACAACGAAATTACGACATGCTGTAATCCCGATATGATTATTAATTAGGGCTGTGCTTGATTGACATCATAAACAACAAATTATTTACATAAATGTGAGAATATATTAACAAGTTAAATTCAAATAGTAAACTAATTAAAGTTGAAAAATTATTTATTTGAAACTATATGAATAAACAATTGAATAGATCATTATAAATTAAATTACCGTAAAGATCTGAAAACACGTCGCGTTGAGCGAAGGTCACGATAAGCTGCCTCGAGACGAGCACCGAACAACACTACGATCAGTGAGCGACTGCCACTTCGCTAAATAAAATTTTGGTCCAAACACGTCAATTGCCGGCTTTTATAATATTGACTGTCAAATTTCTTTAACCGATCCGTCAAAGCGACTCGCAACCAACCACGTCGTCCGAAGGGGGTCTATTTGTAATGAAAAATATACCCTAACCATTCCAAGTCAAGATATTGATGAATTCTTAATGAATATCTTGACCTTTTTCTAAAAAATTAATTATTCTTAGAATGAAAACAATTATTCATAATTTGGTCGATATTGAAATATGACGCGTCATTAGTATATGGTTCACTCTCACTCTACATATCGTACCGGATGCGAGCGAGAAATAACATCGCGCTCCTTGCTACAGAAGCGTTGTTAAAAAATATAGTTGTTTTTATTTTTTTTCGCAATTGCGGATAATAAAGGTCAATGATTATTTATAATATTTATTCTTTAGACTTTCTTAGTCGTATACAAAAGTTTTTGATTTCTTTAAATATAGCTAAAACACGAATTTATTAACAAAATTCCTATTCAAATAAGTTTTACATGTAATTGGCGTGTGGAGTATTTGACAGTTGTCACACCGGCGTGACCGGTTAAAGGGCTCTGTTAATTTTAAGGCAGTGATGGAAATTACGCCTTTTCTCCACATCGCAATATTAAATTCAGATATATTTATTAATATAAAATGTATGAACAATGTTGACAGCTTTACATAACCTCGCTTTCGATTATCATTTTGTGAACACATTTTTTAATGAACAATTTATTTTATTTTTCTAGTGTATTTAAAAATAAAAAAATAAATAGTTGAAATACGACTTTATGGTATCAGATTAAATCAAATATATATTAACAGAGATCATTTCAAAACAACTGTTATTAAAATTAAATATTTCTTTGCTGAATCAATATTTAATTACGATGTCGACTACATAAACAATTGTTTTAAATATTATTTTATTCAATTGGATAATATATAGGATCATTTGAAATAAACAATGAAAGCGTGAGGCTTTGTTTGACATTTGGCAATTGGTCAGCAGAACAGGTGTTAAGGCCAAAATTGAAAACAAGTAACAGCATGTCAGTTGTGAAATAGGCAGTGTGGGGTGCAATTTGACTGTATTACAAAAATAATACAAAATGTCTAAAATATTTACGCCGACAAATCAAATTCGATTGACCAACGTCGCCGTAGTTAGGTTGAAAAAGGGTGGGAAGCGTTTTGAAATAGCTTGTTACAAAAATAAAGTTTTATCATGGAGAAATAAAGTGTAAGTGTGAATTCGCAAGAAAAAATCGTGTTGTCATGATGCGAAAAGTTAATAAAATCTATTTATAGAATCTACGCATTATGACACGCTTCTATTTTTACAATAACAATTGTTTACACATAAATGTTCAAAATGTTTTTGCTGTTAGAGATGATTCTGCATAAGACTTTAGTTTTTGATTTTCGGACATTCTCTTACAATTTTTCTTCACCTATTTAAAGGTAAGGAAACAGTTCGTGATGCAACTTCTGGAATCCCACAGGGTTCTGATTTGGGACCATTATTATTCGTTTTATTTATTAACGACATACAGCATGTCCTTTC
>JAGXCT010032342.1:0-10027 GCA_022495035.1 Philopotamus ludificatus | reverse complement strand
AAAAAAATTAAAAATAAGTGTAAAACAAATGTTTCACGTACTTTCATCGACATTGACCGATTTGTAGGATAAAAAAAATATTTGTTCATTAACACGTGTCATGTAGAAAAAATTAAAATATCAATATTATATAAACTTAAAATGAAAATTCAATATTCGTGTGAATGAATACTTGGTACATTCCTGTAGTTATTTAAAAACATATTTGTTATTTTATTAAATAATTTATTTACACGCTTAATAATGAATTTATTCACTCTGCCCATTATTAAAAGAGAGGCTGTGATATTAGGTTGAGTCATAAATAACCGCCGATTCAAGTAAACTGTTTCTATTGTTTGAATTTACTCGCAGTGAGTTACCCGCCAAAGGGGTTTTGTTTTCGCTAAATGGATAAGTGGCCTCTCAGTCATTCGACAACTATTTAGTGTGGTGGACTTTACAGTGGAGTTATTCTGAATCCTTAAAATGGAGAATCATTAAGTGTATATTTATCATGTGATGCTTCAAACAATGCCTAGTGCTAGAGCGACGGCCGAAAAGATATGCAGTGTATATGATGAAAGCCTGAGTTGGAAATTGGTTTGGGAAATTCCGTTCCATAGATGTCGCCCTTCTGACTTCGATGACGACATTTTAAATGCGATATTGGAACAAAATCCACATCAAACGACAAAGGAGTTGACAGAGACTCAATACGTCACAATCTACAGTTTATCGCCACCTGAAAAATTTGGGGAAAAATCATCTTTATCGGACAGGACAATAACAGGCGATGAAAAATGGATCAGCTATGAAAATATTATCCGTAAAAGACAATGGATGGATAAGGATCAGCCACCCCTACCGGACTATAAAGCTAATCTTCATGGCAAGAAAACTATATTGTGTGTATGATAGGATCGTCGAGGAATAATCAACCACGAGCTGATGAAGTACAACGAAACGATTACTGCTGATACATACGTTCAGCAGCTGCAAAGAGGAATTACACGATAACGCCAGACTACACACGGCAAAAGTGACTTGAGAAAAAATTCTGGAGCTCAACTGTCTATTTTGCCACATCCACCCTACTCCTACGGACTACCACATTTTTTGTTCCTTTCATTAATGATGAGCAAATCATTCTTTCGGTCCAAACCCACGAGGGAATCGATAAGTTGCCAATAAGATGAGAGAACGCTTTATTTAACAGTGGTGATTACATATTAGTTTAATATAATTTAAAAGTTATTTATTACTTAACGTAATATTCTTGCAAAAAAAGAAATAATGTCAACCAGAGTGCTGCATAAAAAAAAATGCATTCAAGTCAATTAAATGCAATCTATTGGGCCCCGGAATCTAAATTATAAATAAAATTTTACATCCATATTTAAAAAACATAAATAAAAAAACAAACGGCTTCAGATGACAGGAACGTATCAAATATTTAAACCGTTGCGATCATTGACATAAATACGTTGTTATATTCACGATATTGATTATATTTTATGTACAAATATTAATAGACAGACTTCATACGTTACATGTATTTACACGAATTTGTAAAAGTTGCATATCCACTCTTCGGATGATTCAAATATTTTTTTAATACATCTCGTTAAAAAATGATGTATCGATAGATATGTTTATGCGAAATGCACAATGTCACTGTAGAAAAATACAATTTATACACATCGAAAAGTGGCGGATGAAAAAATATCGAGAGCTACCGTTCTATTGCCGTTTGATATAGTAATAATTGCAACAGGACAATCGTGAATATGTATAAAAATGCGTCCTCCAAAATTTGCTTGACGATTTTCGAAAATTTTATCACATAGCTGCCGTATTTCGTAGATCCCGCGATCGTCGATATGATCAGGTCCAAGTACGAATTACCTCTGTCCGTTTGAAAATATAATATTTCAACGGATTCCCAAATAAACAACGGAAAAAACAGATACACGTCTGTGATATTTCCGAAAATAAAAATAACTTGCACTAAAATAGAATATATGAATATATGGAGTCTAGTGCTTAGGAGTACGTTTAAAAATGAAACTTCTTTGGGGGGCGACGGTTGTATGATCTCATTTCTCTCGTTTTGTGGGCTGTTTTGGATGTCGTCGTCTTCGTCGCGGTCTTCGCTGACGACGAAGCGTTCAGCAGCGAAGATGAAGGCGTCGTCGGCGACGTCTCGCGAGGGCGAAGGCGAGGGCGAGGGCGGCGTGGGAGGGCGCAGAGGCAGAGGCAGAGACGGGCAGCAGGGGGCGGGGGGCGGCTCGCGGCCGGCGATGAGGGCCAGGCGCCGCGCCGAGTCGCCCAGCACGCGCCGCCGCCGCGCCTCCGCCCGGCTCGCGGCCGCCGTCGTCACGCTCGCCATGTGCCGAGCGGGATGACGTTTCTCTGTTTTGGCACGCTGTTGACAACCGAGTGTTGCCAGCAAATTTATAATTTGTCAAAATTAATCTGAAGTACTGGAATATATCTGTTAATTTATTTAACGTGCCCATGGGGTATATTTGCGTCCCCAAGTTTTTGATTTTTCTCAAATAGCTCTTTTTATATTAATCTTACATGTCCCAAACTCTTTTTATTTGTCTAAAAAGTCTAAAAATAAATATAATTAATCATTGATCTCTATTATCCGCAATTGCGAAAAAAATAAAAACAAGAATATGTGCCGAGCCTGGAACGAGCCTCAGTCACTGCGGGGCGTCGGCCGTACGGCCTCCGCGGCGTATTAATTAGTAGAAAAAATCAAAATTAGATCGATATTTTGGATTTTTCTATTAATATATATCATGAATAACCATTTTTATTCATAGAATAATATATTTTTTTAAAATGTCAGAGGTATTGTCAAAGAATTTACCAGTTCTTGACTTGAAATATTTGGGGTATATTTTCATACATTCATTTCATACCAAATATATCCCTTTAGCCAGCGGCGTTGGTTTCGAGTCGTCGTAACGGATCGGTTAATCTATTCATTTTAACAAATAACAAGCATCTCGAGAGTAATTAAATATGTTAAAAAACCCCTTTTGTAAAATTGTAAGACAACTGTCTATTCATCGCTTCACTTTACTTAATAACCTTTCCATCCCGGTATAAAGAAACGAACGGGAGCGCCCGATGGGGGAACTAAAATTTCTATTCATCGTATACTAAAATTATTAGTTTACGATGAATAATTTCTTAAAGATGTAAAGCTTATAACGAGTTATTCAAGTAAAATAAAAATAATGTGAAATAAAAAAATACCACATTGAACCGCAAAGATTAATGAAAAATTTAAATTGCAATAATATTGTTATCGATGGCATACTATTTGTTTTATTGATTTATTGTATCATCATTAAGACCTCGACAACAATCTATAATACACATAAATATTGTTGACGTATATATGTATATACATATCTTTATTTTTAATGATTCTAATGATTTGAATGATTTTTAATTTTCAATGATTCTTCATTGCCACCTTATATTTGAATGTCAAATTAGTATACCTTGCCTTACATGATAATATACAAAATAATTTAGTTCGTACGAATTAATATTATCTATTGGTGGAGATTTATATTTTATTTTAAATGTCACGTAAAAATCTATGTTTGTAACAATATTCGCTTGGATCCATTTCGTCGTATATATTAATGTACGGATACATTAAAGGGGGCATTAATTTAGACGAAAATGCCAGAAGAGTAAATTGTCTATGGTGTTTGGCGCGATTCGAATATCGGTGCTCGCCGCTGCTCCGGTATTGTCTCTGGTTGGCGGCGGTCGTTTGGCGCGCGGTCTTGCTCGGAGGCGGCACCGGCGACAGCATGGCGGACAAGGGTGACGGAGGTGAGCAGCCCCTCGGCCTTCGCCCCCCCGATATAATGGCACTCAATTCCGGCTAACGTATCTCTGACAGCGCTCGGTCCTCGGAAGTACCCAGAGTGGACTGTAACATACACTTTTCAAACATCAAAATATCTGGACTTAGATCCCCCGAATCTATGTCACTTTAGTCACTGACGTAAATTTATAATATCGTCCAGAAGTTATCCTTGCATTCAAACATATTTGCAAAATTATTTACTAAAAAAATGTTCCAACCAAAAAAATATTTGATCCTGATAATTTTGCTGGTCATCTTTGTCTCAAAAACGATCATACTAATATTGCTTGGGGTTTGATAGCGATATAGTATCCATTGTGATTTCAACTTCGCACTCAACAATACATATTGTAAAGATTCATTGGATTCTCCAACGGAAGAGTAATATGTAAAAAATATTTTAAAATAAATATAATCACAAGTAAAACTGAATTAGTCTGTATTTATAAATGTCAGATCATGTTTTAATTTTTCGACGTAATTTTTTGTAGAAACATTTGACGATGCTGTGGAAGAGAGAGTCATAAATGAAGAATACAAAATATGGAAAAAGAATACACCCTTTCTGTACGACTTGGTGATGACACATGCTCTTGAGTGGCCTTCGTTGACTGCTCAATGGCTCCCCGACGTCACCAGACCCGAAGGGAAGGATTATTCCGTTCACAGGTATTATAATAAATTTGTCAAAACATTGGATTAATCGACAACGAAATAAACACTTGAATATTTTATTAGATTAATCCTCGGAACTCATACATCGGACGAACAAAATCACTTGCTAATAGCCAGCGTTCAATTGCCCAACGAAGATGCGCAATTCGATGCCAGTCACTACGATAACGAGAAAGGGGGTGAGTCAATTACGTCGGCAGCAAACGATTGTGCGAATTATTTCTGATCTTTATTTTATTCGAATTATAGAATTTGGAGGGTTCGGCTCCGTGTCGGGAAAGATAGATATAGAAATCAAAATAAATCACGAGGGAGAAGTAAACCGCGCTCGTTACATGCCGCAAAACCCTTGCGTTATTGCGACGAAAACTCCATCGTCAGATGTATTAGTATTCGATTACACAAAACATCCAAGCAAACCGGAACCGAGCGGAGAATGCCACCCCGATCTCAGGTGCGTAAAATTATTTATAAATATTTATTAAATTATATTGATCATTAATCATTTTAATTTAATTTTAGACTGAGAGGTCACCAAAAAGAAGGATATGGCCTGTCGTGGAACCCAAATCTTAACGGTTATTTATTATCCGCCAGGTATTATTATCGTTATTCAATTTTTATATGTATTATTAGGTAAAGCGGAAAGAAGTGACGTTTTAAAAACTACAATTTTGTTTTCTATGCAGTTTTTTAATACCGATACTTTAAAATATTTTTTTTATCCCAAAGCAAATGTTCCATCGACTTAAAAATATGAATATGACGGATGTTGCAGAACTTTTAAATCTAGTTCTTTTATTTTTTTTTGCGTAATCTTTGCTCGTTTCTTAAAACTGATCGTTTTTTAAGCAGTAACTCCTTTAATCTTACTATTTAGGGACAATTCCCTATAAGTAATTCATAGGGAATTACTCCCAAAACATTCCACCTAATACAAAAGGATTACTTTTTTCATCCGACGACGTTCTAGGGGTAGACAGCTACCTGATTAGATGAAAGTCATTGTTTTTTTTTCTTCAGATTGGTCTATAAAACCAACTTCTCATTCCTAGTAACAATCCTTTTACACAAAATGGTTTGGTTTCAGTTCAGAATTGATTGTTGTGTTGTCCGAAAGAAGCTAAAAAAAAACCAATTCCTTGAAATCCCACTAAACAGATAGTATCACTTTTTTTTGATGAATATCGGCTTTCGAAGTGGTTTGAGCTGGTTCATCTTTTTTACTCCATGATCTTGTGTTACTATTATTTTTTTAGTACATTCAATACCCGCTTTTCTAGCTCCAAAACTAAGTTTTTTTTATCAGTCTCTTCAATAGTGTAAAAATGGGATTTCACTGTATTTTTAACAATTATTTTTTGTGAAATGAAGGTCGTCAGCCTCTACCCCACCCCTATGTTTACCAGTGTCACTCAGAATTCTTCGGAATCTGCACTCAGTGGTGGTTAACTTGACAATCATAATTTGATTGTTGTCACCTTCGAGCTATGACGGGAATAATTGACTAATGAAAACATAAAAAAATACTGTATTTTTGAAACGTGTATTTAAAAAATTGAAAAAAATCCTATAAAATCTATAAAGAGGATTCATTTTGGGATAAATATGAAACAATAAAAAGATTTTTAATACTCCTTGTAAAAGAGCCATAAAATATTTCGAATCAATGGTTTTATTTGCATTTACTGAAAATCTCAGGACATGTTTTTCTATTACTACAACTGCCAAGTACCGATAAGAAAATATTTGAAAAAAAAAAACATGAGATTGGCTGATGAAATAACAAAAGAAAACAGTGAAAAGTTGAAAAAATCTATTCAAAGAAATGTTATAAATTCTTAAACGGACGGTGTTCATTTTGGAGTAAATATTAAACATTAACCTAGTTGTGCCGATGGGGTCTATTTGTGACCCCAAGTTTTTGATTTTTCTCGAATAACTCTTTTAATATAAATCCCACATGTCACAAACATTTTGTATTTGTCTAAAACAGTCTAAAGAATAAGTATTATAAATAATCGATGACCGTTATTGTCCGCAATTGCGAAGAAAAAAATAAAAACAACAATATTGTTTTGCACGATGTTTTTTATCGCTCCGTACTGGATATGAACGAGAAAAAATATTGTGCTGTGCAAGTGGAGAAACCCACTTGTGCCGAGCTCGGGACGAGCCTCGGTCACGACGGGCCGTCGCTCTGTGTGCACGTCACCTCTGCGTCGCATTAATTAGTAAAAAAATTCAAAATTAAATCAATATTTTGGATTTTTCTACTAGTATGTATTATGAATAACCATTTTTATTCCTAAAATAATCCATTTTTTTAAAATGTCAAAGTATTGTCAAAGAATTTATCAATTCTTGACTTTAAATATTTGGGGTCCGTTTTCATACAAAATAGACCCCATCAGCCAGAGCCATCGGTTTCGAGTCATCGTTACGGATCGGTTAAACAATCGTTAATTATTGAAAGATCCAAAACTTACAGTCAATCAAACGTCGGTAATGTCGGCTAGCGTGTGATAAGCTATCCGGACACAAAATGCCTTTGTCATGGAATTCCCGTTTCTCGTAGGCAATGTGTCAGTAAATATGATATCCTCAGCCACGCCAAACTCACCCCATACGGGGGTCGACGCGATGGAGCCATGGAGAAGAGATCTTAAGATTGGAGCCGACTCCACACCCATCGCGATATTGATACCCTGCAGTGAGCTCTGCCTCATCAGCCACGTAAAGAATCGGTTCCCTCTCTGGTAGGCAATGTGTCAAATAAAAACAGCAAAAAGTCAAAACTGAAAGATTACTAACAGCGCTTTATATCGATACCAAAAAAACGACATTACTTTTCGCTCTACCTAAAATTTATTTAATATATTTTTTTAAATATGTAAATGTTTTAGCGATGATCACACAATATGTTTATGGGATATAAACGCTACGCCGAGAGAGAATCGAGTCATCGACGCTAAATCTGTGTTCACCGGTCACACGGCCGTCGTAGAAGATGTTGCTTGGCATTTACTCCACGAATCTCTCTTCGGATCGGTGGCAGACGATCAGAAATTAATGATTTGGGATACTAGGTAAGTTCATCGATTTAACCCTAACTTGTAATACGACGATTAATTTCTGATAATGTAATTGCAGATGCAATAACACGTCGAAACCTTCCCACACGGTCGATGCACACACCGCCGAGGTTAATTGTTTGAGCTTCAATCCCTATTCCGAATTCATCTTGGCCACGGGAAGCGCGGATAAAACCGTGAGTCATTTCTTACACACAAATTATTGTAAATATTAGTATCGTTTTATACGAATTGTTTTTTTTTTTCAGGTGGCACTGTGGGATTTACGCAACTTAAAATTGAAACTACACTCGTTTGAATCGCACAAGGACGAGATATTCCAAGTCCAATGGTCACCGCACAATGAGACAATCTTAGCATCCAGCGGCACGGATCGAAGACTGCACGTATGGGATTTATCGAAAATTGGCGAAGAACAAACAATGGAAGACGCGGAAGACGGACCTCCCGAACTTCTCTTTATACACGGCGGCCACACTGCTAAAATATCAGATTTTTCATGGAATCCTAACGAGCCTTGGGTCATCTGCTCCGTATCAGAAGACAACATCATGCAGGTGTTTATCAATCCGTTCATTTTTATTTAATTTTTCTTATCCGAGGCAATTAATCGCAAAATCTTTGTTCGTTTTCAGGTTTGGCAAATGGCTGAAAATATTTATAACGACGAAGAGCCAGAAACTCCCGCATCGGAGCTCGAGGCCGGCGTCAACGTCAATCACGGTTGAGAGTGTGGAGACTCTTTAGTTTAATTTAATTTTAAGCCCATTTTGTAAACTCACACTTCAATTGTGTATCTCTCAGATATTATCAGATTATCTCAGATTTAGTAATATTTTATTATACCGTTCCGATCAAATCAAATACGATAAATCTTTTTCTTGATAAATTGCATTCCATTGAAACTGTGTTTGTTGATTGATTGACACATTTTAATAAATGACTAAGAATAAAACGAAAGTTTATTTTTATTTTATACTAATCACTAGGGAATCCGAATGAATAATCTATCGGCTATCTAACGATTACGATTCTATTTCAAAATTTTAATTAAATATTTCATGTATTTTATTATTTTCATATTTATGTCATTTGTACTGATTAAAATGAATAAAATATTTTATGGTATTCTACGTACATTTTATTTGTAGACTTTGCCGACTAATTTGTAATCTGTTTTTTTGCTACCGCTCGTCAATTAACAACTAGTTTCATATCCTATCTAATATTCGGAGACCAAGGTGTTAAAAAATGTATAGTCACCTTATTAAAACTGCATGTACTTAACTATTCGTACTTATATTATGTTTTTATATTTGTATGAGAAATTAAGGTACGTTTCCGAACTCCGCGGAAGATACAGCGCAAGGACTGCTCGGAGAGATAGAAATGCCTTGGCTGTAGACAACAATACTTGCAACATACATGCAGAATGAAACCTGTTCTCAGCTACACCACTGACAAACGCAGAACGAGAAGTAGTTCATTAGACCAATCCGAGGAGAAAAAAACAATGACTCATTGAAAAAGTTTCCCCTTTTGTATCTGCTGGGATGTTTTGGGAATAACTCACTATGAATTACTAAAGTGCACCTGAATCTGGACAACCTTCCAAATTTTATATCGACATATTGATACCACTGGTAGAGTAGGATCCTCGATTACCAATCGAGGAATTGCGGCAAAGACACATTTCTCCAAGGTCCTCTGTACAATCACATTTCCAACGCAAAGATAAAACAAATAAAATAGGAATTTGTATAACGCAACTAATATCCAAGTCTAGCAAAGATGAGCGAAGAGCACCTGCAATTCTTTGCTGTCGCGACAAAGAATTCCAACTTTTTTATGCCGTTTTGTAACTAGGTGAGAAATGGATTATTTACAATAACGTAAGTCTGAAAAGGGCAATGGCTTTCTCCGAATCAAACTCCAGTTCTGCCACCAAAGTCTCATTTAACACTCTAAAAAGTTCTTTTGTGCATTTGGTGGGATGTAAGAGGATTAAATCATTACGAACTATTAAAACCGGGTGAAACAATTACCACAGATAATTGGAAAGACTAACAGAAAGGGAATAATTCTTCACTAAGATAATACATAACCTCATAAAGCGAGAATGAAAGACAAAAAATGTTTGGTGCAGATTTTGGTATACTCAATTTTTAATTATGGCGTAGAAACCTGGATCATAAAGAGAATATGTAAAAGAAAATTGACTCCTTTGAAATGTGGTGCTGGCGACGTCTGCTGAGAATAACATGGACCGCTAAACGCACAAACGTGTCTGTCATAGAAGAAATGGGGAACGACAAAAAAGACCGACTTTCGACCATATGTCTCAAAAGGATTCTTCGATACTTAGGGCATC
>JAGXCT010032341.1:8527-26986 GCA_022495035.1 Philopotamus ludificatus | reverse complement strand
TTCCTGTGCTTAAATTGATCTACAAACTTTACTTCCAGTTCTTTCCATGCTTCTCTGTTCTGGGCTTTTAGGATCCAGTTTGGGCCAGAGTGTATATATATATATACACCTTGGTCTCGTATAATACAGATTTATATAACACGGTTGATGGCTAGGGAAATTTTTTGTACAACACGCTCTATATAACACGATTTAAAAAAAAAACAGTTAGAAAAATACTGTGAGTAAACGGTCATTAATAATAGAAAAGATGAACAGGACTCTTATTATATTAGGATAGAAGTTTGCAATGATAAAAACATAATTTATGATAATTTAAAAAGAACTGAACAATCGTCATCTGAAGATCACCAATCATAATTTTCCTGCTAATAGAGGATGGTTTGAAAATTTTAAGAAGCGATTCTCACCACATAATATAAAAAATCAAGGAGAAATTGCGTCGGATGATATATTATAGAATCTTCCAAATAATTTACTTAAGAATTCGCCGAAATTATAAACACTCAATCTCGAAAAAGAGTCGAACATATAGAATTGTAAATGATAGCGATGATGAATGAATGATCTAATATATGTATGTTATTTAAGTTTTTTCAATAAATATATAAATGTATATTATGTCGATTGTTTAATAAAAATAAAAATAAAGGAATTTAAGAAATTTCGATAGTTTTTGGAACGCAAAGAATATTATTATGAATTTCAAATCTCGAATAATACGGATTTGTATTACACGACGTTTTGTAGAACCATATGAATGTGTTATACACACATACATTCATAAAGAGGCTGAAGAGAATATTCAAAATTGATATATTCTTTATTTTCGTATTTTTTATTAATCTCAATAAACTGAATATATGGCCATCCATCGTTCACTCTGACAATATTTTTACATAAGCAAACATCGCTTCAGAAATAAGTATACAGAGGTGCGAGATGTGTGACGGGCATTAGCGACAGACATGTACCTTTTCACAAAATTTTCCGTCGTTGCTCAAACAAATTTTCCGCTAAATTTCCCAATAACCTTTTTCCCCCGCTGCCTAATGAGGACCGTTAAATCCGGACCAATGAATCCGGCATTATCGATTATGCCGGTATCTGAAGGAATATAAAAAAAAATCTTCAATAACTCGTCATTACCGGAACTACATTGTCGCCATGGTGTCCTAATCTTGGATAAATTGACGTGTGTGTACATACGCCGGTTCATTATTGCGCCCCTCTGCCCCTCCCCCCGTTTCGCTTCCTAATCCAGTGCTATTTTTGCGGTATTATATGGTCGCCGGAAAAGATTTTGCGGCTTTTTGCATATTTATATTTATATTCGCGGCAATACCTAAGGCAAGTCGTTAAACCTCATTAGACCATGACCGACTTTACTCTGCTATTCATATATATATAGATGATGATGATATGAGAATGGGTCATTGAATAGATTACCTGAGCGTACAGTCCACAAAGGGATGAGCGAATTGTTAAAAAAATAGTTCTTGTATAATAAAAATCGCCGCATGAATTTACGCGGTGACCCAAAATTATATATCATCATACCCACACCGTTATCATTTTCTCCACGTTACTTTCCCCATCGCTAATCCACGTGAAAGGTATCGATTCATTTTTTCCTCGGTGTGCAATACTTATAAAGCGATTTGAGACTTTGATTTTTTCCAACCCCTAATGGGATTAAAGACAAATCGTAAAGCCAAAGGAGATTGAATAGAAAGGGAGTGTCGCCGTATAATAGCCCCGAGTAATTCTTTAGAAATCAAGCCGTCTGGAGAGGGTTAATTTTATCAGATTGCGTCATTTTAATTGCCCATTTATATTCCGTCTACAGAGTGATTGGGTATTTATATTCAATATAGAGAGTTGGGGTTAGCATCCCCCCCGATTGTGGGAGCAATCAAAATTGAGACATATAAAACGGATCCGATAATAATACATATATAATTAATAGGATTATATTAATTAATCTCAGATAAATCATTTTGAGCCGAAAAGGCTTCGGTATCGAGTGGTATTTTATGACAAAGAACTGAAATTTAAAACCAAAAACTATTTATTTTTTTTAGCGACCTCGACCGGCTATGCTTAAAGGCTCTTTTATAAACATTTTTGGATTATTTAGATTGGTTGTGTGTCTCTTGATTATATATTACGTATATGAAAATATAAATTAAATAGAGCAAGAGAGCTGTCTACTCATCAGCGCTATCAGGGTCGTGAAGTGGATGGATGCGGGGGGAGGTGGAGGGTCTCTTCGCTAACCGCTGTGTTGCGCTGCGATTCGAAACAGTCCTATGCCATTCGTACTGAGTGACTTTTGAAATATATATTTTTAATTTTTAATCTTCCGCAGCACCTCCAAATATATTACCCATTAGAATATCATCATTTGCCAGTCACAAGGCTCTCACTCGCTGAGGGCATGGACCTTACCAAACTCTCGCATAGTAGTCGAGGCCAAAGGAAGCTGAGTCTCACACGTGACGTGAGGGCTCCCCTTTCGTGTCCATACCATGGGGGGACCCTGAGTTTCGTCCTTGGTGTATACGGCTCTTTAAAGAGTTTCCCCTGGTGGCCATTGCTGGAATTGGACGTACATCTTCTACCATGTTGGTATCGGATTTTACTCTCTCGACTCTGTTCAGGCAAGTAGGAGAGGGGAATTTTTGAAAATTGAATAAGGTCTCTAAATCAGAGATCGGCAACCTTTTTAGTAGGCGGTCATATTTCAGAAATGGCGATTACTGAGGGATGAAATTGGAAGGAGTAATGTTTATTAATATTCATTACATAAATTCAATTTTTAATTAAAAACACAATCGTTGATAATTAATGCGATATTTTACATTAACCTCATCCCTATGAGAGAGAGGATAAATAAAAAATGCTTAGAATGCCTCCAATATTTTATATTTTTTAAATCTAGTATTTCTAGTATTAAATTCTTCCAATAAGGAATCAAAAGTTAGTAGTATTCCGATCGCAATCATTTTATATTACTATTTTTAAATTTGGGAAGTATGATAAACTATCCTTCTCTTTAATGGGAACCTTTATTAATTTCCTTTAATTTTACCTTTAGTTTTTTCTCTAATTTTAAAACAAATTCATTTTAGATAGTAAAAATTCTTTTATCGGAGGTAATAAACTTCAAAACCGCCCAAGTGCCTTTCCTCTAATTAGCCATCTCACTTCTGCGTGTCTAATAAGATCTTAAAATTCTGTAACATCTGTTCTCTATTGCCTTTCATCTTATTAAATTTATCCCTCTAATTACTGTTTGTATAATATGCTTTCTAATATAGTACAATGGAACCATTTTCTTCCTTTTATTGCAGGAGGGGCATCTATTGTATAGTCAACCCTTCTATAGCGCTCTCTGCTATATAGCGGCATATGCGGGAGTATCTCCTATAGTGATTCCTTCTATATCACCGTTATCTATGAACTTTCAAGGTCGAATTACATATTTAATAGAACAGGGATATTTAAAATGTTTGATGTATTAATGGCGCCTCTTAGCGCACGTAATCTTTCGGCGCCTGTGTGCGCCGCACAATCTGACCATATGAACAGTGCAGCACATATTTCTGTGGTAATTTCTTCAATTCTTGGCTTGATTGGAATCGTTAGCAAGATTTGGTACACATTTTACTTCTTTCTCAGACCTTCAGATACAAATCATTGCAAATTTTAAATTAAAGTAATACTCTTCGTTTTCGGTTCAGATCGATCTTGTATCTCTAGTAGCCACTGCCTTTAAATCAATGTCTGAATCATTCAACTGCTTCCTAATTCTCTGACTTGTCCACAATAACGTTCGGAATATTTATAACTAAGAACTTGATTCGATGAGGTAACAAAACCTGTATTGTCATTATTTTCATTTAAGCTTAAAATTAAATAAGATAAAAATATATATTTACATTAATGTACATTTTTTATCTTATATAGATTATAAGTTTTTTGTTTCGAAAAGGACCATTCTCGATATAAAAGCCACATGACGGGATCTGTCACATCATATTTTCAAAATACATTTTTTGCTTCTTGCAGGGCTTTTCAAATGAGGTCGAAGCGGGGTCAGCTTTTCTACATTTATCAAACAACCACACGAGTGATCGCCACCGTCCTTCAACCCTTCGTCTCTGTTCCGACTTGCGTCACCGATTTGTCAACGTCGGTGCTCTGCAGTACCCAGCTGCTGTCATAATGGCCGACACCCGGGTATTTATCTTTTCACTTCAATTCTTATCCGCGCCAGTCGGGATTTGGACACGTACAAATTAGCATAATTCAGTCAAACGACGCGAAAGAAACTCGCAAACGTATTTTGATAAGGTGTCACAAACGAAACCGCAACAATTAAGTAAAATCGTTATTTTTTTATTAATAAATATTGAATAAATAAAAATATACAATTGACAAATGGCGTGCTTCGCCGAATCAGTTCGAAAGAAATATTATTGGAAACACATTCCGGTATCCAAAATATTTACTAAACTCGATCCGAAGGGCGGGGAAATAAAGAAGTTTCGCACCGAAAACATTTCATCCCCTGTCGTGTTTTCCTTCTATATTCGTCACATATCCGATTTATTGTTCGGGCATCTCCTATTTCGACTAATGAAATGAAACTTGTATGAAAGTAGACAGACACTGGGCAAAGGACGAGAGACCGTACACACACATAAAACTTCTTTTATGTTCGAATACAAAAGATGAAAAGAAAAAAAAAACTGTTTCATATCAAATTAAATTATTTGATTATCTGAATATTATATTTGTGGGACGTTCAATAATTTATCAGAATATTTAACTTTTTATATATTAATATATATATATATATATATATATTCAAGACGCAACATTCTCTCTCCGTCCTTTGAAATTAAAATCATTATTTATGATAAAAAGTGCTCTTAAAGTTTTATATTGTTTTATGGCACCTCAGTGGGGACGCAAAATTTTTGGTCATAATTTACGAATTTATATTTCAATATAAAACTTTACGATTTACATCTTGAAAACAAAATTTTATTAATTAAATATATTTTTTTTATATTATTTATGTCAATTATTTATACGGTCAGTCCTCGACTTACGCAATTTATAAAAAAAACATTTAAAAAGTTTTACCTACGAAGTACATTTAGCTAAGCAGTTTTTTCATGAGTAACTTATGGAATAAGTCCATCCCCCGATTGGTTGAGGAGAGTAATACATCAACTGAAAAAGTCGACGTAGCTATTGATGATCTTGTTGAAATGACCAAAGAACTAAATTTAAATCTAGAAGAAGAGGATATCATTAGTTTGATTAACAGTCATTCGGCGGAAATGAGCAACGATGTATTGATGGAACTTTGAGGGCTAGAGAATAGAAGATATTTTTTCAGAAGAAGAGGAATTAAATGAACAACCAAAGCAGTTTGAAACTGCGAAGATGAGTATTTAAATATATTCCGGGATGGATTAGCTAATCTCGAAACTCAAGATCCTTATACTGAACGATCCGCGAAAGTCATAAAAGCAGTAAATAATGATATTGCATGCAATTTTTCGTCTTACGCGAAAACCACCGGAACGAATTAATCGCTCAATTCGAGGACCTACTGTAAATATAAATATATGTATAAAAATAAAATTATTATTAATGAATTATGATATATAAATACGTGAATGTAAGTGGAGTTGTATTGGAGTTAGGCGAGTTAATTAAGTTGAAATTCGAAAAGTTCAGTTATTTACTGAGAAAATATTCAATCACACTTTTCCGGAGCGTCCCTCCCGATTTTCCAGACGCGGTCTTGTATCAATCGAACTGGGGACAAAATCCGTAAACTTCCGCACAGCGGGCCCGAGGAATTCGTTTACTTTCCCTTTACACTTGAAGTGTTTCGGATTTTCGGCCAACTTTCCCATCTCGGAATTATCAACCCTGGGCAGGAGCGGTCCTTCTTCGGGCCCTCCGAGGCCCTTTCAAATAAATACTGCCCCGAGGGGACGTCCACCCCAGAAAAATGCCTTTCCCAAACATCGCCCCCAAATTACTTATCGATCCCTTAGACATCTTGCTCGCGGCTTAGGGACGCGTCTCGTCTAATAGTCTGCGAAGTGTAAGGAACCCCCTCTTACATCACCAGAGTAAATGCTAGAGTAAATATCGTTAGAGTCGCTATTATCCGGCGCATTCAATTAAATCTAGAAGATCCGCCGTCCGTTATTTCAGCTCGCTTCGATTTTAATCAAACGCAAGGATTAATATTGTTCGATATCGAAGGGCTTGGCGCAATCTTTCGTTCGCGATATCTGAAAGAACCGTTGCGCAGAGCCGTTACAGCGATCATTTATTTGAATCACTCGCCGGTGCCGTGTCCATTTGTCGTCGTCTAGAAATGAAAGCCTCCATTTTCTGGAGAAATGGCCTCGGGTCTGGAAAACGTTTACCTGGAGGTTGTTCATTCATCGAAGTTCGGCGTGTATACATTCACATTCATTATTTTGTGTTGTGCTCAATTCAATCCCGTAAAGCAGCGATGAAGAAATTCCATTGGCAATGCATTGAAAAATTTTACAGTTTCAAGATAAATTTATTATTTTCTTGCATTAAATTGAAATTTTATCGATGCGAAATTAATAAAGGGCCATTACCCCGAAATTTCTCAGACAATGAATTATTCACGTCGTTAAGATCGAGTTTACCCTATCTTGTTACCAACGGATAAGCCAGCCAGCGCGGGGTATCATTCTTCAATTAGCTCTTAATCGAATCGAGATATTCCCAGAGACCTCTCAAGTATATAATAATTTCATAAAATTACCTCTCATCTGCGTCGTCGGCTTAATTATGAATAGTCAGTCGGGTATCGATAGAGTCTATCGGCAGTCGGTCGCCTCCCCGCAGTGTCACCTTGGGGCTCCTCCCTCGATTAATCCATTACTTTATAATGGAGTGGTTCTTCGAGGCCGACATCACGCAATCAAATAGTAGATAGTTGGTTCGCCGTGCTAAGAGTGCTTTTGGCGAACGGGAGAAGGAGCACTCCTCCCATCCCTCCTCGGTCGCTGGGTGACTTCATCAATCAGTCTTTGTCTTGCGGCCTGTATTGATAAAGCTCTATATAATGGATCGTCAACAAAAGCATCAGGGGCAAAAAGCCCATCCGTCTAGCAATGTGTTTGACGATCTGATTGGATGACGAGGGCTTACAATAAAAAAAAAACTAAAAATAAACTCGTATGTGGCGATTGTTACATCTCAATTATCATACTACGTTCAATAATATTTAATATAAATTCATTGATGTGTCAATTTAAACGCTCTTCCCATGTTAAAATGTTAAAAAAGAATGATAAAAAAATACCGTAGCATTAGAACAGGTGTCGTTTTTAATATAAAAACATTTTAGGGGTTTCCGTTAATGGGCCACTCGGAAAATTGTCTGAAATTTCGTGGACCGAGTCGAACTTTTTTAATATTAAAATGACACGTGGATCGTTAACTGTAAAATATGCTCGCAATATATAAATATGTATAATATATACACCGCGGTGAGTATCGTATTTAAGAAAAATTCGAGTCGTATCGCTGTAAGACTGTTTTGCGCAAATGTGATTTTCATTTTTTTTCTTTTTTTGCCCGCGATAAATCAGAAGACGGTCCTCGTATAATAAAATGTTGCCGAAATTCGGTTACAAAAGGGGCTGACGTGCCGTCTATCAATCGGGCCAAAGTCTATTTGCGTAGCTAACAAGGCTGAAGATTAGCTTCTTCCTTCGGTTTCGGGCAAAACTTGCTTTGATGTCGATTTCCATGCATCCAATTACGCTGTCAAAATTTCCATCTCTATAAAATAATAGACGTTCCGTTTTATATGGAAATTTTCGATTTGTGTCACGCGACCGATCCCATTAATATGTTGTACAATATATGACAATTGTTTTGGCGTGTTTGATGTCGATGAATGTGCTAATAGCAGAAACCTTAACAACAAAATGTCAAGCAAATAAACATAATAAGCGATATCGCGTAAATAAATACAGCTAACCCCCGTTTTTACATCTAATTGACTGATAAAAAAATGAAATTAAATGGGAAACGTAGATGAGATGTTTAAAGTAATCTTTTTTAATATAGTAAAATAGTAAAATAGCTTTGAAGGTCCTCGATAAATCACATAGCATCTTATATTGAAATTGTAAGATGAAAAATCGTAGGAATTGAAAAAGAAAAATTACAGGATTGTCTAATTAAATCGTCATTCGTCATATTAGGAAAAAGCCATCGATGATAAATAAGTAAATATACCGTAAAACCTCCTATAGTACTTGCTGATATAGGGAGGTTTCCTATAATGTGTGCGACAATCGCTCCTATATTCCTCCCTTCTATAGCGCCATTTTCTACCTAAATAGAGTTAGACGTATTTTGCTGTGTCCATCATTAAAATAAACAAAAAAGGATCAATTCAATCATAATACAGCAATTAAAAAAATTAAACTTCCCTGTTTATGCATAATTTAAGATGTTATTGCCATCTTTTTCATTCTTCTAGTATTGTTATTTTACATGAAATAAAAGAAACCTCCAATAAATGACAAGGTCATTTAAAATATTCGAATATTTTTTTTTTGATCTATTGACTTCAATTTACAAAATACAATTAAAAAACCTAACCTCAAATTGTGTATGGTTGCTTAATTGTCTATAGCGTGATCACTATCTCTGATCACCCACGAATTTTACCTATCTCAAAAGCAGAAAAATCATTATGAATAACGTTTCCCAACATTAGAGAGGATTTGAAAAAATCCAGGCGATCCCTGCAAGTTGATTATATCATCGCTCCAGTTCATCGGAGGGCTTCACACATTTCGTTGACCTATTCGCGGTCTCCAGTCTATGACTTTATCATCCGTCTTCTCTGTGTCAATGTCAGTCATTTATGTAGAGATGTTGTCACTCGTGACTCGTTATAAGCAGATAACGCCTTAGAGAAGAGAACAAACGAAATACCAAGACAAACCCCCTCCTACTTGCCTGGACACAGTCGAGAGGGTAAAATCCGATACCAACATGGTAGAAGATGTACGTCCAATGCCAGCAATGGCCAAGATAGGGAAACTCTTTCAAAAAACCGCATACCAAGACGGCTCGGGTCCCCGCGGTATGGACACGAAAAGGGTGCCCTCACGTCACGTGTGTGACTCAGGTTCCTTTGGCCTCGACTACCATGCGAGGTTTCGGTAAGGCCCATCCCCTCAGCAAGTGAGAGTCTTGTGGCTGGCAAATTATGATGATGATGATTCCTGCATATGTATATCTGGTCTCTAACGGATCTCTCATCACAAAACCAGTATGCCCTGGGAAGGAAAACCCTAATCTGTTATAAATGGTCTAGTCTCTGCGAGGAGGTCTTTCCCGTGATGAAAGGGTTGCTGTTGAGCGATAAGGTTATTAATCACTTGCGATTTGTCACGTCTGATTCGTTATAAGCAGATAACGCCTAAAGAAGAGGAAAACGAATACTGAAGCAAGCCCCGTCCTACTTGCCTGGACCCAGTCCGGAGGATAAAATTCGATTCCAGCAGTGGTAGTACACAACTAATGCCAGCAATGGTTGCTTAATCGTCTATAGCATGGTCCCTATCGGCGCTATAGGAGGGTTAACTGTAATTTATTATCAACAATTTTGGTATATCAGTGAGCCGCTTTGATATCAGCAGTTATTGATAAAAAAAATATATATATTTATTCATGTTATTCCCTTCAAAGTATTCCTCATCAGATATGATGCACTTTTGGCAGTGCTTTTTCTAATCTATCAATTGTTAAAAAAATCCTCATATTTTTCTTATTAACTCCTGCAGATACAGATAAATTAAACCCTAATGAAGATTAAGCACAAATATATCCATATTTATTCTCATAAATAATTCCTCAAGCCCATATTTACAATTCATTCCATGAAAATGCGTATTTAGATTATGGCAAAATAAATTATTGAATGTGCGAACACATCCACTGCGAAAACGCGATTCGGTTCCGGGATCCTCTCCCGACTACACATGTATCTTCTGCTTGTGGGATGGGCGGTGGGGATGTTCACCGAGACATAGTCACCTACCCCCACCCTCCCAAGAAGAACGGGCGCTTCTGCCCCCTACATACACTATTGGAATGCAATAAATATTGATGAAGTCACTTGTGGCGTTTTGTCGCTGAATCCAGAATGTGGTTTCCCTACCTCCACAGCCTTCTTCTTCCATCGCCCCTACATGTTCATTCATCGTGCGGGTGATGGTGCGTAAATTTAGCGTCGCAGAAAAGGACGCGCGAAGAAGTGACACGTTCCGTTCGGTTTGTGTTTGCCTCCTTGGGTACCAACACTACGTGTAGACACTCCTGTATGTGTATTTCGGCATTATTCAACCGGCAATGAGATATTGTAACCCGGATTTTGCCAAAAAAAAATTGTATAAATATGTGTCGAATAAAAATTCGAGACGAATGGGAGAAAGGAGCGTACGTTATATTGAGAGATGTAATCCATTCCCATTCGAATTGATAAAAAGTAAACGTTTTATATATTTTTGCGTTCATTTATTGGCATACACGAGAATAATATGTATATCAATTATATTCGGAATTATTTAACCTTGAACTTGGCCATTATGTATTGTAAGGACGCGGACTAAAAACTAAGCCCCAGTTAAATCAGCATTAAAATGTAATCCTTCGTATACTCAACTTCTGAAATGAACAAAGGATGATATTTTGGAAAATTTATAATTGAATAAATCGTAGGGTAAATCTTTCACAATAAAATGTATATTTAATACGATAAAAAATATTATATGTATTACAAGATTTGTCTTGAAAACATATTTCAATGTCGTCCAGATTAATTTTATTATTTAGAATAGCTAAAATATATTCTAGACGTTGGATGATTAATTATGATTGAACATAAATTCATCTGAGTTATTGAAAATAATTTAATAATGAAAAATTAATACGTACATAAATTTAATCATAGTTTGAAGTGACGTACTTATGAAAATATAAAACAAATCGATTAACATAAATCAAATAAATTTTCTTTGTTCTTAAAATATTAATTATTTACATAGATAAAAACAATTTCTTTACGTTCTAAATTAAGACGTATGTTCTATAAATTGAATACTGCCATACTTTAATATAAATCCTACAAAAAAAGTCTAAAGAATAAATATTATCAATAACCATTGTCCTTTATTGTCTGTAATTGCGAAAAAAATATATGAACGACAATATTCGTTTCTGTTGCTACGGACGCGATGTTTTTTCTCGCTCGCATCCGGTACGATGTGCCACCAAGTGCCAGTGAAACGTGATCTGCCGCCACATCACTCCATTTTCCGCTGTACACAGTACAAATACATCATCCTTGGTCTTCCTTTCCTCCAGAGATAAGGATAGGCTTGATGATCATACGCCTTTTTGGTGAATAGTTTTCCAGCATCCTTGACAAGTGACTGGGCCTCCGAACTCTGGCTACGATGGCTGTGATCGTCGAATACAGCTCCAAATATTCGTCTAAGAATCCTACACTCCAGGATATCCAACTGTCGCTCATCATGCTTTGTCAGAGCCCAACTTTCAGATCCGTATGTTAGGACGGGCCTGATGAAGGTTATGTAGGGCTTGACTTTAGTCTTACTTGAGAAGAATATCGACATTAGATGCTTTTGAAGTCATAAATAGCACCGGTCGGCCAGCTTGATTCTTCTTCGGACTTCTAAATTGGTTTCATTATCTTCTGTTATTAGTGAGCCGAGATATGAGAACTCCTGAACTGCTTCGAAGCTGTACTCGTCGACTCTCAGGAGTTCAAGGATTCGTCCTTGGCATTTGAATATGTACTTTGTTTTGGTCTCATTGATCCTCAGTCATGATGTCTCAGGCTCCGTATACACCAGACATGACCTCCCACAACTTTTACCCATCTCAAAACCAGAAAAATCATAATGAACGACGTTTCCCAACATTAGAGTGTAAAAATCCAGGCGATCCCTGCAAGTTTGATTATATCATCGCTCCAGTTCGTCGGAGGGTTTCACATATTTCATTGACCTATTCGCGGTCTCCAGTCCATGACTTCATCGTCCGTCTTCTCTGTGTCAATGCCAGTCACTTATGTAGCGATATACCTGCATATGTATATCTGGTCTCTAACGAATCTCTTACCACAAAATCAGTATGCCCTGGGAAGGAAAACCCTAATCTGTTGACCGATAAATGGTCTAGTCTCTGCGAGGAGGTCTTTCCCGTGATGAAAGGATTGCTGTTGAGCGACAGGGTTATTAATCACTTGCGACTTGTCACGTCTGACTCGTTATAACCAGATAACGCCTAAAGAAGAGGAAAACGAATACTGAAGCAAGCCCCATCCTACTTTCCTGGACCCAGTCAGGAGGATAAAATCCGATACCAGCAGTGGTAGTACACGACTAATGCCAGCAAAGGCCAAGAGAGGGAAACTCTTTACAAAAAACCACATACCAAGACGGCTCGGGTCCAAATGGATACAAAAGGGGAGCCCTCACGTCACTTGTTTTCCTTTTGGCCTACCATTCGAGGACTGACCGGATCCGGGTCCCTGCCATCCGAAGGTCAATCCGCCATCTCTGCTGGCCCTGGTCTTTTTTCTTCCAATTGCCAAGACCCAGCAGACAGACACGCGTCAGTCTCAACCCATGTTTTTGATGGTTGGCCTTCAGATTTACTAGGTTTTTCTAATCTCTCCAGCCGTGAGCACGGAGTTGTGTTGTATCGCGCGTGCTGTAAAAAAAATGATGAATAAATAATATAATAAATGTTTTTGATCGAGTTTGATCAAAAATCGTTGATCGAGCTTCCAATAAAATAAATATTTTCAATATTTAAGTTTGTTTCAATGAAGTTGGCAACACTGCGCCATCGCTGTTGAGCTATCTTCTCTTGATTGCTTTAATATCCACTCAAACGGAACCAAATTTTGTTCAAATGAAAATATATTTGTATTTAATACTTCGTTATCGATTTATAAATTATTCTCGGATATTGTTCGAATATATTTCGTTTAAATTATAATTTAATCGTTTATATATTTTCTGCTCATTTGAGAGTGCAAAATGGCAGAAATCGCTGATAAATAAGTGCTAACGAGCGAATTGAATTAACTCATTTCTGGGGCGCCAGGGGCGGACTCTGTTAACTGATTGAAACACGGCAACTTTTACTCACTCCGTAATTATCCATTTAACGTCCAGATAACGAGCGGCTCTTCAGTTCGAGTCTCTGTTTCAACGGCGGGGGAGCGAACGATTTAATTCCATTTTTTTGAGAATTTCAATAGGTGCCAAATTACGCTCGGAAATTTTTCAGACGGGATTTATTGGATCGGCGATCGAGATCGGGCGATATCTTCAATCGGCGATTATCTAATTTAAAAAAAAGTTCACACCGTTCGTTGAAAAGGTCCAATTGATGGCTTTAATCGTGTTTGCCAAACAACGTCAAGACATTGGCACTTGAACTCGGCGGACCGTTGACGACGACCTATACATTAATGTGAGAAATTACGCATGCAGCTACATATCAATGAACTGCGATAAAAATAAATGGATTCGAATCCGAGTGTTTGACGTCATCGATTGCCTTTTTCATAATCTGCATTGTATTCCGTTATTCCGGATGCGGAATAACTTTATTCGAAATCTTCTTTGAAAATTTCTCGAAACAATGGCCGATCGAATTCGAATTAATCAGACAGTTGTGCAACGCTGCTTGTCGGACGTTTCGATGGGGTCAGCCCGGTTCAAGAGGTCCAGGAGGTCACACGCTTCGTAGGGAGGGCGACACACGTCACAAGTCGGACCGCGATGACCGCGTGCATGATTTATGACGGCCTGCAAACAAACAGGATGCAACTGATTTGAATTTCTATTGTCAACCGTGTGGCTGGTGTGCAACGAATAATTGCCATTTGATTCGTGCAGTTTGAATGTGGTGACACGAATGCATCTCGGATTGCAATGATGATGGATATCAACGGCAGAGTACTGGGAGAAAGCGTACGTGCTTCGCTAATACACTATCCTGTGGTATACAGCATGCCGTAGGAATTGCAAACAGATCAAATTCCGGACGCTTGACGAAATATATCCGATGACAAAGCACAACGAAATGATTGCTAAATGAGAGGATTTATATCATTTAAAAATCAATGAAGCATTTTCACAATTGTATACAAGATGATGGCGAAGATTTTATGTGAATAATGCCATTATTAAGTTCAGATATCGAAGATCTAGAAAACAATAGTAACAATAAACCAGATTTCTGTCTGAGATTACTGAAATAAATGTAAATATCATCACATTTTAGATTACAATGACAGCTGTAGAAGTGTATATCTGCGTAGATATCTAAAACTGATTAAAGAATTGTGTGAAATAATTATTTTCACAAAAAAAGCATTGATTGCAAACAAAAAAAAAATTAAACTACGTCCCGAAATATTAAACATTACAGAAGAGTCAAAAACGATTTAATAATATTTTAATTAATAATTAAACTGAAAGAAGTAGAATCAGAATTTTGATCTCGTTTTACAATATTTATAATGCAGAGGAATACGAAAGATTAAGAGGGTCAAGATGGGAAAAATTTAAAACTATTAAATATTTATTCAATAAACTATCGAAATTGAAAAAAAATCGATTAAAATTTCCTAATCCTTTTTCATAAAGTGTTTTTTTTATTGTATATGGAACCCGATTAAAATTCTGCACACAGGTGTCAGATAATCCAATAAAACTAAACCTCGTATCCTATATTTTCGAGATAAAGGCATAATTGCTCTCCATTGTTGATATCTTTTATTTTATTAATTTCTTTTAATGCGATTCCTAAGTTCTGCGATCCATTTTTACACAAAATCCAAAGTTTAAATATCGTCCAGTTCTTGAAAACGACAGTGAATAAGAGAAAAACCAAACTCTTTCATTGCAAATATAATTTGAGTAAATTTGTATCTTTTGAATGAATTGGGAAAACAACATTCGTTTTTATAGAATTATGAGTCAGAATTTTGCAAATTAAAAAAAAAACTTCTTACTAGTAAACAAAACACAAAAAATATTTTAAAAAACTTATGAAATTAGTATATTTACGCATATATACGTCTTTATTTAATATTATACATATTTTCCATGCTTTTATAAGCAATAAAAAAACGTTTGTGAGAAAAATGAAAAATATTGATGTCGGGAAAAAATAAATATGTAATAGTTAAAAACCAAAGAGGGCCAACAATCATCCAGAGATTTTTCTAGTGATTTAAGAACTATGATTTCGCAGTAATCCCCAATAATTATGATGTCTAATTAACCGATCCGTCACAGCAAGCATTTCAAGTCAAGATATTAAAAAAAAGATTATTCTAAGAATAAAAATAGTTAATTAATCGATCTTTTGGATTTTTATACTAATCAATATAACTACACACGCCACAGACTGAGGAAACGCTACGGCTAGACCGACCTCCAAATTCTCGTGGCACGTGTCAATAGTATATGTTTCACTCCCACTTAGCAAATCGTACTGGATGAGCGAGAAAAAACATCGCGCCCGCGGTAACAGAAGCGAATATTGTTGTTTTTAATTTTTTTTCGCAATTACGGACAATAAATGTCAATGATTATTTAAAATAGTTATTCTTTAGACTTTTTTAAACAAATACAAAAAGTTTGTGACGTGTAGGATGTATAATTTAATGAGTTATTAGAGAAAAATTAAAAACTTGGGGTCCCAAATATACCCCATCGACTGGGCTGGGTTAAATAATATATTTTTTTTAATCAGACAATCCAATGAAAGCTTGAAAGATTATTTAGATCATTTTAAAAATATACCAGTGGAGGTCAAAAATCATGTCTAAGATCTGTTTGTATCTATCTCCTCTGTAGGAGGAAAAATATTATCAAACTGACGCAAAAAATTCTCAATTATTTAGGGATTTTCCGGAATATTTGTTATCATAGATTGTAATTCATTGCTTTATTTTATTCAATTCTAGAGAATAATTATAACGTGTAACTCTTATTTTTCCTGCTTAGTAAATGTTCAGGATTTGAAACTTCATTGAAAAATAAAGAGACTATGAAGTGAAGTCCAAGGAATAAGCGATGAAAGATGATTCAATATTTACTAAATTTAGCACGAAATATTTTTTTATTATTTTTCAATATCATGATTGGCAATCTCTCAAGGGAAGTGCAATAAAATAGTTGACTAAATCATAATAAATATTTATTCAATGTTGAATCTTTACGTCGTCATAAAATGTTTCGTTTCTTGGAAAAGCTGTAATTGATAAAACTCGTGATATATCAAGAATTGCTTCGTATTTCTTGAACCTGCATTTGACTCCGCTAATTGAAAATTTCTCAGGGCCAAATCAATAGTGTTGCAATGAATTGCATTTGCAATAATATAATTTATATCAATTTATCTTCGTGCGAGCTCAATTCATAAGATTCAACCATTATAAATGGGAATTCCGGTAATAAATTATATTATATTATATATTTATACGAGCACTCGCAGAATAGAGACCATAAAAGTTATTTTCGTTAGATACGGATGATCATAAACGGTATCAGATACGTTGGTGTGTGGTGCGGCTGGGGCTAAAAGGTCCCAAGAGGACCAACAAACCATTCGGATACCCTGACTGATCCGGCGAGATAAGATATCCAGAAAATCAGTTATAGATCCCAACGGTCATATTCTAGCGCTAACGGCTCGCCTAATTTACAGCCTATTCCATGTAGAGAGCGAATAAGAAACAAATGGCGAGAAGGACTTTATGAAGCTGAAGATTGAAGAGAAAAAAACCGCATAACATTTGGAGTAACGATTGTTTTTGCAATGCTTTTTATGTATTTCTCGCAGTATGAATCGTTCTCGTTCTCACTTTGAATACTTGATTGCTGAAACGACATTATAATGACATTTTTAATGGTTTTTATTGCCGGGCAGGTGCTTCTCGACGCGGAGAGCGTCCAATTGTCCGTCGGAAGTGCTCTTTCTCGGCGGCCGGAAGCGGAAGGGTGTTTGTTTACAAGTTCTCACGTCATTTGATTCTCCAAAATTACACAGACACCGGTTGCTATCATTTACATTTAAATGGACAATAGTTCTCTCGCTTTCCAATAATGACAACACGAATATCTTATTCGGCCGTATCACCTGATCTACATTGAAATTTATGCAAACGTGTCGACGGCTAATCACATATTAATAATGCTTTTATTTTAGAATCAATACAATCTTGATCATCTGGTTGCATGTTGTTAACTAAGAAAGAATCTATTTTTTTTGTTTTTTGATATGTAATTGGAATAATAAAAAAATAAAAACTAAGTGCTGATTTCTTGCGAAATTAATATTTTTATTAAATACAATAAATATACGAGTAATATCGATTTTATCTTAATGCCAACAATTCTCACAATACCTTTGTTTTATCAAAAATCCTTTTTTTATTTTGTCTAGTCACATCTAAGTTTTAATTATTGCTCTTAAGGCTCTAATATTTTTAAGGTAAAATTAACATAAAGTGTATATTTTAATCAATAGATGTCTCTATAAAAATATTTATATTCCTATGAACATACTCGTGTTTATTTTTTTATTTCTAAATCACTTTCCATTTAAACAATTATATATTCATATAGAATTAATATATTTTCTTATAATATTAGTTTACATACTTGCAAATGAAATCATATTGATACGTATTTATGAACCAGTGCATTTGCATATATGTTTTGATTAGGAAAATCGTATGGTTTTTGTTTTTTTTTTAAAAAAACGTTACATATTTATTATTATTAATATTGTAGTTTACAATCAATAAAATAATTTCCAGCGGATACATCATAGAATCGTATCATCGCTTATTTCATCTTCGAAAAATTTCTGGAACGAAATTTTCGACCTTTATCTCCTCAGTGTTGACAAAACTTCGTCTTTTCATATTTTTTTTATCTTAGATAGTAGAAAAATTCGCAGTTTGCTTGATGTCTGATGAATACGGAGGCTGACGCATCACAATAATTTTGTTTAATGTCATTTTATATTTCGCTCGCAACAGAAGCGCCTTCTAAATGTAATGATGACATATTGAGTCCCTAATCGAATCGGATCCTCGATTAACCATCAAGAAATTATTGCAAAGGCTCAAAGTTCCTCTGTACAGTCACATTTACAACGCATCTATCTGATGATAACATAAAAAGAGCGGAAAAACATGTAATTCTTTGTTGTGAAGACAAAGAATTGGACCCTTTTTCCATTAAATTGTAAGTGGAGTTGGGATGTAAGAGGAATAATCTTTTTACGGAT
>JAGXCT010032340.1:0-12764 GCA_022495035.1 Philopotamus ludificatus | reverse complement strand
ACTGTATTTGATAAAAGCTTAAGCAAAGAGTACAGTATAGTCTAATAAGTAGGAATAGTCGTAGGTTAAAAACTTACTTTTTTTTATCAGTCCCTTTAAAAACGTAAAAACAGGTATGTATGTTTATACAGTAATAAAATAAATAGATCGTTTCTGTAAAAAAACAAATATTTTAGATTTACTAAATAGTATTTGTACTTAAACAATTCGTTTAATAAAATATAACTTCTTAGAGTATTTTTTGGTTTTTTATTAGATGTCATTCAAATTTATCGCGAGCTATATGAATATTTTACAAAAATATTTGGATGATTTTCCGACATCGCTTATGTAAACACGAGTGTCGGGAAAATAAAAAAAAAATCAACCCTTCCGTTCCGGGCTTGATAATTTTTTCAGGAGGGTCACTCGGGCTAGAGGTCCCTCACGACCACCGAGGGCCACTTGATTGAACAATGCGTATTATTTATATGAGTACTGGCTCGGAACAAAAAAAAAACTATTTATCCTTACGGCCGTAGCTGGCACAACAAACAGTCCCATGGTTAATGGGACAAAATTCGATATTGATCTGAATGCCTGGGCCCCAATGACACAGCTGAATGGAGTCCGGCCCTTACATATTTATCAGAGCACATCCAGTGCCCCCGGAGCAGACCTCAGAGGTGAAATAAAAAAGGGATAAAACATAGGTCCCGCTTTCAAGTTTCGAGACCCGATTAAGTTTATGTCTCCTGTTGCATTGTTAATGCGAAACCTTTTCTTTCTTTCATTGAGCGTGTCTGCCAGGAATACAGTCGACGAATTGACCATTCGGACTATCGGATAACTGATACGGTCCGATTTTTTTAAAGCAAGCTGTAACCAGATGATTATTTTGCTTTTAAAATCGCTTATAACATTTAGAATATTCTGAATTATATGTACGTCGGAATAAATTTAGAGTATATAATGATTATCGCCGATATCAGAAATTTATAGACGCGTTTATTGGCGAATTTCAAATACGCGTTACAGTCGTCGGCGCCAATAAGTTATTTCAAATGTCGTTTAGCAATATTTATTCTGGGAATGTGCACCGAATAAATAATGGTTCGTTCGCGAACACCGCCATTGTTGATGCGGCAAATAAAAAAAATTAAACGCCGTGAAAATTTTAAAATCAAAACCGGTACGTGGCGGAGAAGAGCGGAAAATTATAAAGCGCTGTTGACTCTCAGCCAAAGAAAAGAAGAAAAGCGGCCGCGTCGAGGAGGCGGAGGCGCCGGAGGACGACGAAGAAGGCGCCCAGGATCGAATACGTGACCTGTGTTTCGATACCGGGCTAAGATACACTTACTGGGATTATAAAATTATGAGGAAGCTTCCGGATGAAAAAAAAACGGAAGGAATTCCCTCAGGTCCGTTTGGACGTGACGCGTGCCCGGAAACTGATATAATTAGTCCATCTCTTTCCGATGCTAACTATGTATAATTGGAAAAATTGAATCGACATACGTGCTGCAAATTCTTAAAATGATCGCATTACTCAGCAACGTGCCCAGAAATTCAACATCATCCGTTTAAAAAACTCTTCCTGTCTACTGATAACAAAAGATATATTCAATAAAAAATGGCACCCCGACTTTAGCGCAGTATTTAATACAGTTTAGAATTCCAAGAATTAATGATATGAAAGGGTGAAAAATAGGGAACCACTGGGTATATAAACTCCAAATATTATAATTGTAAGCATTAGTATTACAGCTTTTTTAGTGTCAACATTACAGAGACTAGAAACGTCTGGATTTTTTTTTATACATATTTAAATTCCTCAAAACCAAAATATGCCAAAATTAATAGATTGAAGTTTAGAAGAGATAATTCCGACTATGTTGACAATAAATTGGATTTTTTACAAAGAATAGCTAGTAATATTGAAATTTGAATGTTTTTTTTTTATTTATATGTACATATGTGTGTTTTAAACTTTTTATACTTATGTATGTTTTATTTTGATATCAATTTTTCTTATGTTTTTCTTAAAATGTGAATTATTTTTAATGTATATAAGAAAATATAACACATTTCACGAATATAATAAATTATTATATGTTTATATAAAAATAATTATTTGCGCGCTAACGCCGGCGCGCTAAAGTCCATTCGCTAAGATCGGCGCGCTAAAGTCCAGCGCGCCAACGTCAGGTCAGTTATTGTATATAATAAATTACCTTCAAAACATATCACATATACGTTAAATATTAAATTATTGAAGATGTTTTATCATTTATGTTATTTGAACAACCCCAAGTTTTTTTTCGAATAACTTCTTTAATATTAATCCTACATGTAACAAACAGTTTATATTTGTTAACAACAGTATAATGAAAAAAAATTATAAATAATCATTGTCCATTATTGTCTACCATGCACGCGATGTTTTCTCTCGCTCGCATCCGGTACGTTATGTCGAGTGTGAGTGACACGAGTTGCGAGAGCTCAGTCTGCGACTAGAGTTCATATTATCATTTACGCGTCATATTGATTAGTTAAAAAATAACAAAATATCTACCAAATTACTAAGCATATCATAAATAATTATTTTTATTCTTAGAATTATCCATTATTTTAAAAAAATGTCATGATATTGATGGAAAAATTAAAATGATTGAGGTATCTGAGAGACCCCCTTCAGACGAAGCGTTTGTTTTCGAGCCGCCGTGGCGGAAAAATGTGCTTTAAATATAATTTATGTATTTAATAATTTAAATTATGATTTACTTTAATTTTTAAGGAAAAAATGAAATCCTATCTTGTTATTGTTTCTAGTACGACATAAATGTTTAATAAGTCCTACATAACATCAAAACCTTTTATAAATACTCATTTTGGAAAGTCCTGTTTTTTAATGTTCATAGTGGACTATTAGTTTATTATTAAAATTATTTTAAAAAATATATTTTGTTAGTCAAAATTAAAAATAAAAGTAATTTATGCAATATTTAATTTATTATCAAAGAAAAATATGCGAAAATCAATGACCATTCTAAAGATTTAGGTTTTATACAGTTCAAAAAATTTACTTTTGTATTATTACAATAAAATTAAAGAGTCTTGTTGTATTATTTTATAAAGGAAATATATAATCAATACAAATTCCAAATCTAAAAATATGCTCCCTTCAGATTGAAAATATTTTAAATAATAAAATCTAAGATAAGCGATAAAATATTTTTGATTGAATGGCTTAAAAATACAGATTATATATATTTTTATCAAAAATTAGTTGTTTTTTAATTATGTATAATTTTTTAAACAAGATTATCTGAAACGTTTGAATATCAGAACATTATTGCTTTTAATAACGGGCATAATGATTTTCGACCAGCATTTATTATGTTTTAGTATGAAACCGCGTTAAAAAGATCCGCGTAAATCAAAGGATGGGTGTATTATCCTTATTTGTTGTTATATAAAGGTATTTAATAATAATTGGCCGCAAAATTTGAGGTTATTGCCAACGCGTATACAGTGATTATAATATTATTGCGCAATATTAATGCGCAACAACAACATAACCTACAAATAGTTCTCTCACAATCTGTAAATATCAATCAAGAGATTGTGTTTTGTTTAATAAAACATTAATATTCATTATTTTATAAATATGTAGTATGTTTTTGATACATAAACTATTAACTAAATTAAATTACATTTACAATAATAAGTGATTGGCCGCGAAATGAGTGGTTATGGCCAACGCGCATAGCGGTGAATCATTGCGGTATTGCGCCATTATGGTGAAATACTCACAATAACATAACCTCAAATCGCATCTGTCACAATCAGTCGTTGATAAACAATTGTCGGGAGTGGATCGTGTTTTTTTAACAAACAAGTAATACAATAAATTAGGATTCGGATAACGCTTTGTAAAAAAAAATCAATTAACGCAGCAGTGTATTCTAATTTTATTGTCCTTTTATTTTCATTAAACAAAAGCCCCGTCCAAATAAATTCCAGTCATAAATTTCTTCGGTTTTAATACGAAGCTAATTTTAAAACGCTTCTTAAGATAATGAAAAACGCGATCAATTAAATTATATTGTTGTGTAGTGTGAAATATTAGTAAATTATCGAATGGCCCTCTCTATCAATAGTTCAGTGCGGTATTATTGGGTCTTATGGTAGATTTATGGCGTTATATTGGCGCCATGGACGGGCCATAAGTCATAAACGCGCGGCCGGACGAAAGTAATGCGAGAATTTTGACATAATGGCGATTGTTTTCAATAATAAATAGTAGCTACGTCGAATTTAATAACGCCATTTTTTCGGTGTTATGTGTTCTCTTTTATTTTTGACTATAGTTTTAGATTTCCCACAGGAAATCCGCCGGCGCTCGTGTGCACGTCGATTTTTACAAGGGCGCTATCTAAAAGTGCCGGCAGTTGACCACCGCTGCTGTATAAAAAAGTTCAAATAACAAATTAAGGACACAGAAACGCCCTGGCCATACATACACGTATGTCCATCACGGTGGAAGACGTGATCCACAAAGGACATGCAGGTCATATTATTCCTTTGTGCACTGGTCATAAAACAGGGGCCCCCCTTACGAATACATCCAAGGATATATCTACATATGTATGGGTCGAGGTGTTTGATACAATCCGGCACGTGTCCGTGGGTCTGTAATTAAATATTATCTATTGTGTCCCGACTGCATTACTTTCGGGCATGGTCTATAAGCGATAATTATGTGTATTTGCTTTAACAGCATAAATTGAGTTGGGCAAAAGTTTTGGGGTCGAAATGCTTTAGCGCCTGAAACGCTGAGCTGACCTGAAAACATTTCACACATGTACGGACTTTGTGTCGACACTAATCCGAGTTAACAATTTTTGATGAATCTTTCGGAAAATTTATTTGCTGAATAATATTTTCATAAAAGATCCAATAACGTGTAAAAATACGATATTAATTTAATCGGCGCCAATGAATTTCGTGAGTTTTTATTCTACTGCCAAAAATCAGTAACTTCTTTTGCATTTTACATAAAATTATGAAATTTAGAATCGATATAGAGGAAGATATATTCTTTCATATCAAATAATAAAATTTTAAAATATATTTTTAAATCCTATTTAAAAAAATATTTTAATTATTATGTTTTATAATTATGAAAATTTTGTCAATTAAGCCTCTTCATTAAAATCTTTTGTTTGAAATGAATAATGTATAAACTTAATTGTTATATATTCATATGATAATAAAAGATAGAATGTGGTTTTTATAGTATATATAATATTAATTTGCATATAAAAATCGTAAAGATACGCTCAATTGAATTTGATATTCGCTCGATTTTTGAGTCATAGTTTGATTAAAAATGTAAATACTTATTATGATTTTTTTTATGATCGTTAATAATAAATATATTTTCTCTGTAATGGCATAACTATTTATACTCGGGCAAACCGTGATAATATTTAAAAATGATATACATACTCTTTAATGTGGTAAGATACCCGTGTAAGATTTAGGATTGTATCGAGACAGTAAATTAGATTCAGTAGTTTTTGATATTGTATAGAGATTTACATTTCAATTTGATTTATATAGTTTTTATTTATTTTATTATTATTCTTTTATTTATCCTTTTTTTATTTTTTATTTTTTTTTTCAATATAGGGTAAAACACCCATAAACTTAAGCGGGAAACTGCAATGCGGTAAAAAACTGATTTCTAATTACTTCCCACTCTCCACCCCAAAATTCTTACTCTAATGTCCAAAATTTATCAGATCGCGAGAAAGGATCGAAAGACCGCGGCTCGCTTTAAGGAGGGAAGAAAATAGATTATTTTTCTTTTTTCTTTCTGTTTTTCTTTTATCAGGCACATTATACTTGTTTGAATTTGATACTACGATAAAATTTTAATTGCATTTGTTGATAATAGTAAACTTAGGAACTTTATATCAGTGGCGTACGGTAAACCTGATGTTGGGTGTGCTGAATGTGGAAAAAAAATATAAAAATTGTATTATTATTTAAACAATAATTATATTCTTCGTTTTTGCGACATAAGTTTTTCAAGTAATATCAATAGAGAAAAAAATACTCAATAAATTAAATAGAGTAAAAATAAATAATGATGTATATTTAGAAAAATCCAAATTTAGAATTTTTCTATTAATCAATATGACGTTTAAATGACACGCACACTCGGCGATGTCTAGAATATGCTTCACTTGCACTTGGCACATCGTACCGGATGGCAGCGAGAAAACACCTTCGCCTGTTTATATTATTTTTTTTGCAATTGCGGACAATAAAGTTTAATGATTAATTATGATATTTATTCTTTAGAACTTTTAAGACAAATACAAAAAGTTTTTGACACGTAAGATTTATATAACAAAAACTTGGGGTCCCAAATAAACCCCAGCAGTACGGCTAAGGAAATAAATAAATCTGAATGATAACTAACGTTATTTTTATTTTTAATTAATTCAAATATATATTAGAATTACTTTATATTATATTTTGTATTTAAATATCTAATAGAGTGCTTAAAATATATTGTGAGGAAAGTTTATATCTAGGATTAGAGTGAGTTTAAATTTTAAAATTAAATCTGTTTTGCTTTGCATTTTAAAGCATATCTTTTGCTATATTTTTCAGCATTTTAGACTTGTTATTCTTTTGAATAAATTAATTTTGTTCTCATTCCTGAGCACAAGCTTGATTTAGATGTAAATAATATACTACTGAAGGTTTGATATGGTAATCATTCTATTATGATTTCGTTTAAACACATTATTTATAGTTTTAAATTATGAACATTATTATATTTTTTATATTATTATTACTATAAAACAATAGTTAAAAATATCCGTTAATAAAGGTGATAAAACAAAGGCTTCAATCCGAGCATTTTAATTTTTTCTAGAGTCACTAGTTCTAGAGTCTAGTCTTTTTTACTGCACGATTATTTGTTTTATCGGTAAGATTACATTCTTTAAACTAAAATAATACTCGAATAAAATTATGAGATATCCGTTCTTATTGAGAACCCTAAGCTTTTGATTTTTCTCGAATAACTCTTTCATATATATCCTACATGACACATTTTTTTTGTATTTGTCTATAAAAGACCAAAGAATAAATATTATAAATAATCATTGTCCGGAATTGCAAAAAAAATAAAAACAACAATATTCGCTGCTGTTGCCACGCGTGCGATGTTTTTTCTTGCTCGCATCCGCATGTGATGAGCCTGATGCATTGAAACGTGCGAGTGACACGTGCTGCGAGAGCTCAGTCCATGGCGAGATATCACTGAGAGCGTTGTCATTTACGCGTTATATTGATTAGTTAAAAAATCCAAAATATCGACTAAATTATGAAGCATATGAATAACTATTGTTTTCGTACTAAGGAAAGAAAGATAATTTTTAAATGAAAACGATTTCGGATTGAAGACTATAGTAAGAACTTAGTAAAATAATTCCTGAATTTTTTTATGTTCATCTGATTTTACTATAGATTATTTTCTTATTTGATTGTTTTTATAGAAAATTAGAATTTGTTATAATAAATACATTTTTTTAAAATTTAAAACCACTTTTGACATAAGTTTAGTTTAACTATTTCAGACCGGACTATTTTCTACTTAAAAAACATTTTAAAATATGGAATTAAGTTATCTAGGACAGAATAGGATTTTTTTCAGATATTTTTTTAAAAATATCGTAGAAATATTTTGGACAGGGGCTGATTTTTGCATTTTTTTTATTTTCTTTATTTTTATGATGCTTATTATTGATATGTTTTTAGTTTTAGATAAATATTTTAATCTGACGGTGATTAAATGAACAAAAAATGGACACAATAATCCAAAAAGATAAAGATAACGTAATCAATTCGGTATGTAAATATTATCATATCACGATACGTCATAGCATATTTGATATGTTATCATTTTTTTATAATTATAGATCAATATTGAACAACATTCCAATCTGAATCGAGTAAAAAATGTTTCTAAAACAGTGAGAATGCATCCTGATCAAGAATTATATCAAGCAATCGATCGCGGAAATAAAAGCGACATAAACAAACTATTATCAACAGGCGTTAAGATTAATATAAATCATCTAATAAAATCGTTCGACGTCAATCGCGTCGATATAATGGAGTTATTATTAAAGCATGATAGATCCGATATCAATTGTATAGACGAAAACAGTGATACGCTACTGATTAACAGTGCAAAACGAAAACACACACATTTCATTAATGTTTTAATCGAATTTAACTGTGATATGAATTGCATTGATAATAATAATTGGACTGCATTGCATCATGCAGTGCATTTAAATTGCATTAAAATCGCTGAAATTTTATTTAAATCAGGATGCGATACAAATATTTCATCGATTGATTTGTTAACGATGGCGATTTCGAATAATAATACGGAAATGATTAAGCTGTTAATAAAATCGGGTATAAATATCGATCAATTTACATGTGAACAATTATCGATTATGATAAATAATTCTGTATGCAATGATAATTCTGAAATCAGTGAAATATTATTGTCGCATGTTAAAGAATTCATTGATGTCACTGATCAATATGGAAAAACATCCTTGATGATAGCATCTGAGCATGGTAATTGCGATATCGTAACTATGTTAATTAAATTTTCTGATGTGCTATTATGCGATCGATGCGGAAACGATGCGTTGCATTATGCAATCAGTAAAGGACATATGGATGTTATTCAATTATTGCTGAAAAATAATGCGATCGTAAATCAGCGCCATATTACGACTGCAATTGATTTGGCATCATCATCCGATTATCGTTTGGATCCGAATAATTTAGCATTAAAATCCGGAGACGGATTAAACGATACACATCTAGGCATATTATTAATGAACGATGCAAAATATTACGAATTCGCATGGAATTATGCAGTAAATTCGGATAATATGCGAGTGATACATCAATTCTGCGACTCTCGTATAATATTTCCGATAAACATCTGCAAAAAAAGAGATTTGCTCAATTTAATTGATTTCCGTAAACCAATCGAATCATATGTCGATTGTGATGGATCATTGCATGATGCTGTGCGCAGAGGATTGTTCGATCGTACTGTTTCTCATTTGAAAAGTGGTACAAGTCCAAATTTGCAAGACGAGGATGGCAATACGGCATTGCATTACGCATCTTTTGATAATGATGTATCACTTGTTGTGTTGTTATTGAGATATGGCGCTAATTTATTGATTAAAAATAATTCCGATCAGACTGCATTGATGCTGTCTACGTGGAGAAGCAGCACTGATGTCGTGAAAATGCTACTTATTTCTTCGGCTGATATAATCAATTATTGTGATGCCGATGGTTATACAGCACTGCATTATGCAGCAGAGTTTGGTCATGTATTAATTGGATTAGAATTAATTAAATCAGGAGCTGAACCTGATCTTAAATTAAATAATGGAGATACAGCTTTACATCTCTCGTGCAGAAATGGACATATTAATTTCGCATCTTTGTTGTTAGATAATGGGGCTGATGTCAGATGTAAAAATAGCGATTTACAGACGCCGCTGATGTTAGCTGCACCTCACAATAATGCTTATTTTATTAGATTATTGCTAAATTCTGCAATCGATGTGATTAATGATATTGATCTCTTTGGATATACTGCACTGCATTATGCAGCTAGGTATGATTGTAAAGGTGTTCTCGGATATATGTTACATTTTGGTGCTGATCCATCTATTAAAACGAAGAATAATCAAACTGTTGTACATATAGCTAAAGAACATGGTTATTTAGATGCTATATTAATATTAGAAAAACATGAAAGAAAAAAACTGTATAAAAAACCTATAAAACCAAAACCAAATAAGAACAAGAGCAATACGAACAAGACGAATAAAACTAAACCGGTGACTAAAGTATTCTATTTTAAATCTAAATGCGTTTATAATAATTAATTGTTTTATTAATATATATATTATTTATTCGAAAAAATGTTTGTTTTATTTTTATGATGAAAATTAATGGTGAATTTCGGTCAGAAAAGCTAATATTTCAAACGGAATTTATGCATCGCTCTCTTGGCGATTTATTAGAAAATCCAGGGGTGTTCAGGAGGCAGCGAGCGGAAGGACGAACTGATTATGTAATTTATAATGATGTTGTGTTTGCGTTGAACTGGGCCCCGTACAAATTACCTCATCAAGTGAACCCATTGCCTACCCCTGCAGGTAATGAATTAATTATTGCAAATATTTACATTAACTCGAATTAAAGTCTGTATTTCATTAACACCTGTCGCTTCCGGGGATTAATTCCGGCTGTAAACGTCTGGCATCCCGGCAGACGGCGTAATTCGCCCCGGTTATGAAATGTCATGAATTTTAATGCAATCATTAAAAAATAAATTATTAATTTTGTGTGTTGCGCATGACGTACATGCGCGAGATTCTTTAAAACTTTAACTTGACGTTACATGTAAACTAGACCAAGTTAAATGATGGTGTTTGTTTTAAAAATCAGCTAATAAACACAGCTATCACTAGATATACAACATCACAAGAAACGAGGAACCGCCATGTAATATGTAACATGAATAGTAACGATTCAAATCAGCGTGGTGTCCTTCATCCAACCTGCAGTATCGGTTGGTGACGTATCTCGGCTCAGGGTTGTTATAAGTGTTCCACGTTACATTGCGTTCTTAAGTATACACGTACGGATGTAAATGGGGTAAGCAAGAAAATTCAGACTTTCGCATTTTGATTTTGATTCGCATTCCCATTTTTTCTCACTTAATCTCTGTTTGAGCAATTGATATTTTGTTCGATTTATTATTACAAAAATAAAGCGAATGGAGTTAATTTTTTTAGTTGAGATGAAAGAACATATCCTAATCAACATATTTGCATACTCTTTTCAGGGAAAATGGTCTAATAAGCGGTAAACGGTGAATACAAATTTACCTCGCCAAAAAAATAATTTGGTCCAAATAACGCCGCACTCAGATGCAGAATCGTGTTTAGACCCGCCGCATTGAAAGGGTTGAAACAAAATATCATATGTAGACTTGTTTGAATTTATAACATTTAAATTTAAAAAAAGTAAATAAATTTCGCGCGTTGTTTTCTTAATTTTTCATATGCCATATCATTGTTATATTTATAAATATTTTTATTAATTGTAGTATTTAATTTATATATACAAAATTATATTCGATTATTGATATGCGACACCCCAATCAATAAAATACACCTGGGTATTCAGATTCAACGTACTAATTGAAGTTTTTTGAAGAAAATTTAATTTTATTATTTCTCTATTACTTTTTTTTATTTGTTCGTATTATTATTTTGCAAATAATAAACAAAAACCTATTTTTAGTGATTTATTTATTTCAAATTCCTTTCTATAGACGATTCAAAAATTTTGAGGCTTAGACTATCTGAAAAGTCTATGCTAGGAAAGCAACTTTTTATATCAATTAATAATATGAGTGTAAAAATATTGAATAAATAGATAGATTCGAGATTCTCTGAAAGAGCATTTTCAACATGGGGTCCGACAAGGAAACTAGAAAATATATGTTGTCCTTAGAAGTCTATTATGCATATAGGGTAGTAAAAAAATCTTGAAATGTATGATCTTTTTATAAATAATAATTAATAATGTTATCATTATGTATTATTGGAATTTATTTAATAAGATTTTATATATCAGGACATATTTGTACGCTTAAAAGGTCTTATTTTAGTAGAAAAGGGTTAAATTATATTTAAAAATGGTCTAATTGCCTATGATTTAAGCTTTAATCTATATAGATACATACATAAAGCTAAAATACTAATAAAAAAATAGAAAACCATTTTTTTAATAAGATTTTAGGGTAACTAGGCAACACAAATAATCACGGCTATTTCTGAACACGTTATATAAAATAATGTGAATCATTTCTAGGGTATTTGCAAATTTATTTAGAAATTAAGTCAGGGGCGGTTCATGGAATTTATTTTAATATTTTAAATTTTATTTATTATTTTTACCTCCAATTTTTTTGTATTTTTAATAAAATATAAGAGAAATATAGATAATATATAAATAAATTCACATAATATACAAAAAATTACATTACATATTTGTTTGTATTCATTTATTATAGTATTTAAGTTTAACGAATTAAAAAATAATATTAAATAAATAAAATGTAATAAAAGCTCAGACGTGGTCAACAAATATTTTTATTTGTACAGGTGCATAAACTCTATTACTAAAATAAAATAATTCTTTATTGGAAAATTTAACTGAAACATTTATTAGGAGATTTTATAAATATCATTTTTCTAGATCATCATATATTGAATGTTTGTTCTAATATATATTTTATTCAAAAAAATGTTATAATTATCAAATAATATATTAAAATGTAAGTCAATATATTTAATGTGCTATAGGGAAAAATTTATTAATAGTAAACTAAACTAAATATTTTTAAAGTGAGCCGTGTAAGGGTTTGAGTTATCCTGAAAAGTTTTAACTGAAAAATACAAAAAACCGATTCGGAAATATGCAAAATTCGGAAGAATCGGGCAAATTTCTTAGGGCTTCGAACCGAAACTGAAAGAAACTATTGGAATAACCTAGGGTTTCCCAAAGTGTGAGTCGCGGTGCCTTTATAAGGGCGCCGCGAAATATTCAATTAAACAATTCGGCAAATTTGT
>JAGXCT010032339.1:0-26931 GCA_022495035.1 Philopotamus ludificatus | reverse complement strand
ATATATACTGCGGAACTCCGATAACACGGTATATTACAGGGATGAGCAACCCGCATGCGGCCCGCCATACTTTCTCGCACGGCCCTTCAAAGACTTTACATCTTGTATTTTAAAAGTTTCTAAACATAATCTTTTCCACATACAATAAAACCCCATGTTTACATTTTTGAAGGGACCAATAAACAAAAAAAACGCAAGTGGAGGGAAAACGTTGATTCCGAGTTAGAAAACAAACATAGATGAAACTAGATAATCACATAAATCAATTGGTACATATTTTTGTGCTTTTTACAGCTCTTTCGATCTTATAATTCGTCTTGTACGTTTTCAATGTTTCAAAGATAATGTTTTCGGTAAAATAGCCTTTAGGGCCCTCATTGACATTTTTGAAGCACCGAGGTTTTTGTGCTTTTCTAATTACCAACGGGGAAAACTTCTCACTGGCATCTGAATTTGTAATCAATAGAACATTTAGGCTGTTGTTACTTAATTTTCCTCCATGACAAGTTTTACGCTTAAAGGCGAATGTCTTCGAGTTAAGAACATTAAAGAACAGTCCTGTTGCATCAGCATAGTCTGCAATTACAGTAGGAACGTCCGTCTGTTTTTAATCTTAAGCGATCTCCAAATCAACACTTTAAGATTCCCTCTCTTGCAAACTGATCTATAAACTAGGGATTGCTTCTTCTTTAAACGATCTATTCAGCAATTTGATGCAATAAAGCTTTCGATATTTAATCGAGACACGATGTACAGGGCCTTATCTCAAATTAATGGACCAGTCTGCTTCTTAATAATCATTTTTAACATTTAAAAACGTCGCGCATTTATTTATGTACAGTAAACCCCCCTATAACGTACATTTCTATAATGTCCCCCACTATAACGTTTGCGGCAGTTTTTCCTATAACATACATTTTTTAAAACGCTAAATAGAATTTTCATAAAAATATTTTATAATTTTATAAAATTAACTAATAAAATGTCGCGTTAATCTTCTCTGCCCGTAAGTTGCGGGAAGATTACGTCAGCCAAAATACGAAAGGATATCGCTCATCGCCCGAGTCAAGTCATTTGCGCTGGTAAAAAAGGAAAAATGTAAAAAGAGGAAAATTAAAATGTTCTGATTTGCTGATTTCCTTCAAATCAAAAATACAATTGAAAAACCTGTATGTTTTTAAAAATTGACATGAATTTTTAATAATTGAACGCAAATATCGTTGTGAAATACGGGCACGTAAAGACGGGGTTTCTATATATCTTTCACCGTTTTTTCTAATAGTATTTCTATTCATGATTGTTTTATTTTTGTATTTTTCATACTAAGTTTATATAAACAGATAATTTGACTTAATCATTCAGTGTTTCTTATATGACATTTTTAAATTTGTAGCTGGATCTTTTTAAAAAAAGGTTGCTTACCCCTGGTATATACTGTTATCGGATGTTTTGATCATGCAGAAATAGGGGATACGTTTTCGCGTATATGAAAAAAATCATAGATTCGTCTGTTTTTTTTCACGTAGCCCCGCCCTAGCGTATTGTCTGTCTTTTATTTTTACATCCACGACAATGGCTTGCGTAAATCTTTTATTATAGTAGTTCTCGTGTACGTAATGGTAGTTTGTCTGATTGCCTGTCAATTGTCAACATGTCAATCGTAAATAAGCACTGAAATTTACTTCTTTTTACGTCGTTCGCAACACGAACCGTTGCCCAATGCAAACACTAAAAATAAAAATAATGATAGCCACCGCCTAATCTCGCGTGCCATTAACTTTATTGGAATTCCATTGGGCCGGTGTGTCCGTAAAGGTTCGGGTGCCCGATGGCAGATTTGACGTTCGGCTCCGAAACTAGTTTCGGAATCAATAAGGTATGAGAGCAAGGCTGACACTGCTTTTCAAATGTCATTATCGTAATCGCGACCATAATAACGGTCCGGTGGTCCTGGCTTGTAGAAACTAATCGAAAGTGACAGGCAAGCACTAAGGGAAATGGTAGATCCGACCAGGTTCATGGTAATGTGTGGTGAAGTTCAGGAATTGATGTTATCGATAACATCGAACGAAAAGAATCATCAACTTGATCCTAACTTGGTAAGGTTGGCTTTCAGCTTTTTGCTTTTTTCTAATTTTCTTGCTTCACTAGGTTTTTTATAAATCCTTAAGACTTATCTATTCATAATTTGTCTAAGTACAACTAACTAGATTGGACCTGAGGCCATATGCGACCATCGTCATCGCAGTCCTAACATTTCCATCTCCTTTGACTCATGTTTGTGCTACTTTTTTTTATTCTATGCCTAATTTCCTCATTCAGATTCCTAGACATAGGTTATTGTAGGTAGATAGGTCACACAGGTCAAAGTTATGTTTGTTTTGGATTGATTTGCCTTGAGACCGACTTATTTTTGAAGTATCTCGCATCTATTCTTATAAGGAAAGTAAATGGAATAAATTGAATACATGTACAATGATTCTTCTATTTGCGTCAAAGGTTCCCAAACTTTATTTACTCCAGAGCAATTATATTTTCTCACCGCTCTTCTCAATTGAATTTTATTTATTATTATCGCAAAAAATAATATTATTTAAATGGCTCATAACTCAACCCTGAGGCCAGGATTGCGATTAATGTCTTCCAGATTAACTAGGTTCTTCAATACGGATCAGGTCGCCAATCATAAGCCAAGGAGCTGAGCTGCTAACGCACGGATGGTAACAATAATAATCGGACGTGGATAGGGCCGATTCGTATTTAATTTACCGTCTTATCGGATGCTATGGCACCTCCCATAATACATCCGTCACAGAATCAGCAGCACGGAAAGCGGCCTGGCCTCCTCATAGTTCCGTAGAATCTACGGAATCATGATTGTGCCCAACCGTGATCGCGATCACGTCCGATATCGACACGCGACAACACTCAACTCTCAACTCAATAAGCGCAGAAAAAATGTTACCTTCGTAATATTGATTCAGGGGCGTACGGTTGTGTTGATGTAGGGTGTGCTGAATGTGGAAAAAAAATATAAAAAAATACAGTTTTTTTTTAATAAATTTTATAATTATTAGTGCATTAATTCTATTCTTCGTTTTTTCGACATAAATTATTCAATGGAACTATCGTAAAGTGTGCTCTTCTGTTTTAGTTTTATGAGTATTTTTTTGTTCATTGATATTGCTCGAGTTAAGTCTACCGTACGCCACCGATATTGATGTAGTTCATAAAAAGGGATATACTGCATAGATATATGTAGATTTTCGATCTGCGCGAGAGGGGATTTTTAGGAGGGCAGCTTGAACTTAAAATCAAAGCTCCAATGACAACACCTAAATTGAATATGTCGCCAAATATTCGTGCTAAATCAATAAAGTCCGAATTAAATTATTTTTCTTTACCTAAAGGATTTAAATATAATATTTAGGTCAGTGCTCGCCTTACAAGCTACCGGTCGTTCGCAAGCAGCATTTCGGTAGCTCACTTAAGTTATTTTATCCTATTTATAAATTTGCTTCTCAAATTTTATTATTGGACTCCGAAATTCAATGAAATGCTTGTTGTTGAAAGTTGACATTGTAAAATGAATGTCTAAGTAAAATAGAGAAGCAGTCAGCGATGTATTACTATGGGAACTGCACCATACACTTTGTCGCTCTCTCGCTCGTTTGTATTGCAGCTTAGGTGCGAATGAGAGCCAGCAATATATACCAACAATAATACCACATGGTCTCATTTTTGTGTATGCCCAAGGAGAATATAAGAATCCCTATGCCCCACTAATTCCCGATGGGGTTTATATAATGAATGTGGACCCCAAGTATTTCTTCTCCAAGAATTCTTCATTAATATCTTGACTTAAAATGCTAAAAAAATGGATTATTCTAAGAATAAAAATAGTTATTCATGATACTTCATAATTTAACAAATTCTCGCGGCACGTGTCACTAGTAGTACGATTCACTCGCACTTGGCACATCGTACTGAATGCGAGCGAGAAAAAACTTGTTGTTTTTTTTTGGGAATTGGGGACAATAAAGGACAATGATTATTTGTAATATTATTCTTTAGACTTTTTTTGACAAATACAAAAAGTTTGTGACATGTAGGATTGTAAATTTTATTTCGAAAATCGAAATGTTTTATTGAAGGTTTTATAATAATAAATATTAAAACTTATATACTTTTTCACTAAATGTATTTAACGCTAAAAAATCCTATTGGTGGTCCGCGAGCTCTGCTCAGCAGACAAACTCTGCGGACAATTTCAGATTATAATAATTATAATTAAATTAGGAGTTCTTGAGAAGATTTATTCCTAATACTTGTGTTAATCACTCACCAGCATTTTCAAGCCTTTTAGTCATTTTTTTTCTTTGGCATTTGTTTGCTTTCCTCAAATCTCAAAAAAATCCAATGACGTCTGTGACCCAGGCAATAAATATATGAGTGATTGATTGTCCAAACCTCTCCTTATCTAGCGAGTGTGAATTAGTGTGCTATAATATAATATTAATATTTATATAGCCGTGAATCTATTGGGCACACAGAGCACACATCAGATAATACCCGTTCTCGGTTTACCGGTCCCAGAGTCATTGCCCCGGTCGGAACCCTTTTTGGGAATACCCCGAATAGTTTTGGCTTGCACGTGGATATATGTAAGTACATATATATATTTACAGAGACCATGCTGGACTAATCTGTCCACATGCTGGCGGAGCACGTTTTCCATCTCCAACCTAACGACCTGTTGCATGTAGGGTCATTCGTTTGAATAATGCACTTAATGGCTCTGTGATATCGACGCCGGCAATGATAAATATGGAATGCCACGGGGTTGCAGATTCGAACAGCGGCAACCGTTGTTCAAACATCGCGAGAGGAGCGTATTTACTCGAGTTTTTTTACACTGTGACCCAATAACCCTAAAGTCAACATCTCGCGCTGTTTGTCTGCGCTGATGAGTCTATTAGATACTGTTAGTCTGTTGACAATGCGTCGATGACGATCCTGCGCGTTGAGATCGACTCTTTTTTTGGGGATGTGTTTATTTTATGATATGACACGGATCTCACGACAATTTTTCACGGCATAACCAAAATTGCCGTAATTGGCGATGATCGTTTAAACTCGAATGTGTACGGGCGTACGATTTTTGCTCCGTTCCCCAGAGGCTATTCGCAATTGCTTCGAGTATAGTTTTGTAGGCCCATTATCCGGCCATAAAACTTCCAATGTTTTGATTACCGTAAATTGATATGGGTGTTTGTATACCCCTTGTTCGACCACGATTTTTGAGTTTTTCGTGAGAACGCAATTGTTGGCCAAATAGAGCCATTCCGTGTAACCTTGCTCGTGGCTACGATTCTAGGAAGTGGGATGCTGCAAAAAATATACCCATTACTCTGCGATTCGACGGAATCCGACGATGCAAATTCGGTAGCCGGCTTATCCTCTGGGGATCAGCTCTGTCGGCTGCTCGTGATCTTGCAGCCTTCACAATTAATATTCATCGTCTGTGAGTTCAACCACTTTTTTTTTATTTGAGATCGCCATTAGCACGCAAGTAAATTCGGGCGGTTGCGTGCCGGTGATTGCTGGCCAAGTCAAGTCGCTGATAATTACACGTCGGATATTAATGGAGACATGGATTTATTTGTATCTATAGGTGTTGGTCAACTTGTACTCAAACGATCGCCGATTCGTCGGCCGCTAATGCGGTTTTCGGCTCTAATTTATTGAGACATTTTTATTCTGGGCGTAAGATTTAATTAGTCAGAGTCTCGTATTATATTCGTGGCCAGGGGTATCAAATGAATTTTTCGTCTAAATATAAAAGTGATGGTCATGGAAAATAATCTCGATCATTTCCGGAGATTATGTAAACAATAATAGTTTGCCCAATTTAAAACCAACTTCTGAGAAAGCCATTCCTCACGGAAATGCCAAGAACGGCGCGCTCGTGTTATTTTACTATGCATTTTAATAATATACTAACTTTAAATAATGCATACAATCTCAAAATAATATTATCTTGAAAATATTTTATGTAACGCGTTCATTTTTTTTTAAATTTTATATCACAGTAATTGATAACGGTCATTATATTTATATCAAATCAGCTGTTGAGCAAATTTTAACCTCATATGAAATGGATGGTTATAAAGTATATCATTATTTTCTTGTTAATTAAAAATCGACCGAATAATATTATCAAAAATCAAATACACATATGGATTCTGTTTTATATTAGTAATTTTATCTACTAAAATAATTTCGCTTAATATAAGATATATTTTGAATGACGTGTAAATGCGTCAGCGGCTTTTAACGGTAGTTTTACATATGACGCATAATTAAGTCACCGGCCTGCAATGTGTCAACGCGGAGTCCTATTTTTATTGCGATTTTAGACATATTACATCCGAGTTCGAGAATAATTCTTACATAAAGTAATGAAAATTATAATAATAACGTTTTTAACTGGGCCGTGCCGATGGGGTGTATTTGGGACCCCAATTTTTTCTCGAATAAATCATTTAATATAAATAAATCTATATAATTAAAATAAAAACAACGATGTTATTTTACAATGGCAAAGGTGCGATGTTTTTTTATCATTGCGTACGGGATATGAGCGAGCGGGAGCGAGAAAAAATATCGTGCTGTGCCAGGGTAGAAATCGATCCGGGAAAGGGCCTTAGTCGCGGCGGGCCGTCGCTCTGTGTCGCATTACTTGCATTCAAAATTAGATCGATATTTTGAACTTTACTACTAATTATATATCATGAATAACTATTTTTATTCATAGAATAATCTATTTTTTTTTTAAATATCATAGTATTGTCGAAGAATTTATCAATTCTTGACTTGAAATCAAATTTTCTTACATTTATTTCCCGTTACTTTGTGTGCACCATAGTGATTTTTCTGCTGAGTATTTCTGGTTATTTTTTGGCGATTCGGTTTTTTGGGAAATGGGGATCGTCAGTCTCCTCTTCGCCCACCCTTCTGTCGACTAGTGTCACTTGGAGCTTCCAGGATGGTTACTCATCCGAATATATTACTACTAACTGGACAATAATAATATGATTTTTGTTACCTTCAAGCTAACACGCTTATGGATGTTAGTCGGTAGTAAATTTAATGTAGATATCTCGTCGTTATTCTCAATGTTTATGCATGTATTTTAATTTAATAAAGATGCGTTGTTGAGGCTGGTAATTTTTCGATGCCACGTCGATCGTTGATGGGCAATAAAAGGATTAAGGCGAAACGAACATTCCCGGAAAGGGTATTTCGAGCTCAAGTAGGTTAATGAAGTGCGTGAGGTGGTCCGTGAAGAGCCGGTCCTATGGGGAGGGCGACTCGAGGTCGACGAACCGTGGCCTCTTCACGCAACGCAACGCACCATTCATCAGCAATTGTAGTCGTAGTCTCATTCGACACTCGAAGCACTGATGAAAATCCTCGAAAAAAAAAACCACGTGGCGACTGACTGCCCACAAACACGTTTCCAGAAGGAAGTCTTTAATCAGATGATAAGAAGCGCCCGCGGCGTCAATAATTATTACATTGAGTGCAGCGCCGAATGCAATTATGCAGATGTAAATGAACGCGAACAACTTGTAAATGAAGCCTTGTTCTAGTCAAACCAATGGAGATAAGTGGGGCCTTAATCTGGAACTGCACGACCGAGATGAACAAAGACTGCCGCCTGGAATGGAATACCAGATCCACTTACAGGGCCAAATGTTAAAAGGTCACTCACAGCCCAAGAACAAAATAAACTGTACAAATGACTGCAAGTAACTGTGAAGAGTTTAATCGCTAATATTTTTGCAGCGACTTCTTCAGCATCCAATCTGCAGAATAACAGTATTGCAAACCATAATTATTGTTAACCGCGCGTTAGCGACTCTGAATTTGATGTGGTCGTGCGCAAAACGGATGTGTGTGCAGATTCGGGAAGGATACCATTTGTCAAGATGTTCAAGGATCGGAGCCCATTACAGAAGACGGATCGTGGCTTAATGCGAAACGAAATCGTCGGTTCGTGCGCCCGTCCGACAATTTGTGCAGAAACTTGACAGCTGGATAAAATTTGCTTGTCAATGAAATTGGTGGCTATCGGGGGTTTAAAAGCATTGGTTATTTGATCAAGAGTAATGTACGGGAGATGAATGCTTCAATGGCCACAACACTATGTCTTCGCGCGTCTGCTTTTTTTTTAATAACTGAACTTCACGCGAAGACCTTCCGGAATGGTGTCTGTCGGCAGCAGGCAAATGAAGATGACTCCGTGGATTAGTGAAGGCACGTGATGCAGATACCTCCCTAATGTTTTAATTAATTTTACCGCTTCTCCGAATGGCCTTCTTAATTGACTCTCCAAATTGATGTGATCGATCTTCCACAACGGCTCCGATGCATTAAACTGTTGTTGTATGATACATCTTCTTTTACATCGGAATGGACTCTCTCTCTATCTGTGCATCGAGCACAATCTATCACAACAAATTCAGTTAATGCAACCAATGAAGCTCTCACTCGAGCGATTCAAACGTCCTTCATACGCCGAGATCGAAGCGCAGTTTTCTCAACGCTCGAGACAAATGAACCGTGCTTAGATTTTTCCTCATATTCGAGTGAAACAGTTTACGGCTGTTGAAAGTGTTGTAGAATTTGAAAGTTACAACCTCATTGTCCCATTGTATTCTAATAAATTAAATAGTTGGGCTCTGACGAAGTCGCAACACCATATTTAACACCGTGGGATCTTGCAGTTTTGCAATCGGCGGCGATGGAAACGGAAACCTTGACAAAATCGCACAACGGCCTATCATATGCGCAAAAAACGCAGATTTGGGAGGCGTCGGCCGGTATGTATAGCCACGTCCATCAATCTACTTCTTGATTCTGCTTGACACCTCATCAGCTCGCGGCTAAGATCCGAATATTCGCACATAACAATTTCTCGGTTGATTAAAACCGTCGTATGATTTCGCAAAACATGTCAATCTCGACAGCGGATTGTATAATGCGTATATTGAACACATGGCAAAGACCTTGCTGATGACCTAATCTTGAAACGATGAACTGGTCCATTATATTTTATTGACATAAAGTCGAAACTCCTCGGCTATGAATCAGCATGAGCATCACGGAAAATTCGCTTTGATTTATGTAAATATATAAAGATCTAAAAAAATATGATTTTATATATTTATTTATTATGTAAATATGGGTTTCGTGCAAAAACTCAATCAAAGTATTAAACGGTACATTGTACCCGGTACACACGTTAATTTTTTTACGTAAACGATCCAATGAACACGTTACGAAATTTCCAATATTATTTAGCACAATGTCGACATATGTTTTGATCGATATATCGACGGTGGAAAGCGTGTTAATCCTTTTATTATGGAAGACGGTAAGCGTCAGGAGCCCTGGGCATTAATCGTAATGGGCGCGGAAATGGCTCAAGGGGAATTACTAAAGCGAACAGTGTGACAAATTACTAAGCTTATCAACTGTTATGGCAAAGCCGTAATTGAAATTTTCTCTATATATGTGTAATGTTTCATACATGGTGAATAACCGGTGTGTATTGCAATTTTTAGAATATATTATGTTACTCTCATAACGTGATAAATCTTTACTAAGCGCAATCTGAAAAATAATTACTCTATTGTTAAAAAAAAGGTTGAAGGCGGAAATTTATCTATACAGTTAAACCCCCACTAACACTAAAATAGGAACCGTGTAAGTTGGAGTCGTGTTATTGGGGGTATAGCCTGGCGCGTGTCGAATACACACAAACGTAGCCAACTTGCCGTTTGGCTATATGCACCGCACAGACGGCACAATATTAGTATTGCAGCTGAACCCGTGTCAATGAATAGTCGGCGCTGTATGTTACAGTAGGCCGTCGTCGGCGTGAATGCGACCGCGCAAGTTGGGGTATAGGCGGCGAATATTTCAATCCATCTCGTTATTCGGAGTAGTTTAATAGGGGGTTCCACTGTACATTTGATAAAAATCTCATCTCCTTTTATTTCGGGAAACTTCAAGATCATGTAAACAGGACTTCTTCTTCAGGTGTCTAGTCCGTTTTTGGACGTAGGCATTCTACTTGTCCGTGTTCTTCTTGAGTCAGCACCCTCACGTTTAGGATCGTGACCATTCTTGTTCCGAATCTTCTTGATTTTGGACTCTCCAGGATCCACTGCATTCTGCATCTCGCATCACAGCTACTACGGTAGACCTAGTGGCGGTCTTCACCTGGTCACTCAGCAAGTGGGTGCCCTGACAGCTCCACTGCTATCGTTTCTTCTAGCGCTATCGAAGAATCCTTTTGAGACATGTAGTAGAAGTCAGTCATCTTTGTCGATCCCCATTTCATTCAATCAAGACACATTTATGCGTTTAGCGGTCCAATAATGTGAGCTGGAACAATTCTGGAGCTCTTAATCCGGTCCAGCTGCGAATAAAGCGAGCCACGACAGCTTATTTCTTCCTAACCACCGTTTACCTTCTACTCTTCCCTCCATGATGGTCTACAGAAGGCGATACTTTGGTCCATGAATGATGTGTACTCAATTTTACATGTTTTGACGGTGTACAGAGCTCCTGCTCCTTGTGAAGATGTTGAAGAACGGTTGTATTCTTGACATGTTCCATCCATGGAATCTTCGTTCCTCAGTAGCTAGCACCAGCACCACATTTCTAACGCTTTCAGCCGGTTATTGTTCCATACGTTTTTTTCGTCGCCTTTCTTCTGGATTTTAATCAATGTTTTTCATGTTCTAACTTACTTCATGGTGGAGATTATATTTTCGTTTATTGACAATCACGTCGTAATCCAGAGATCCGCATTTGGGTTTTAGAAGATGCCAGGAACTCTATACTTGATGGTAACTCCCGCCCGAGTATTGGGGCGTGGTCGTGCATCCCACTTTTGGGACAATTAATGACTTCGTTTTATTCCTTCTAGAATTTTAAAGGCGTACACTAATTATATGGCCAGTACAAGAATTTATAAATCATTGATATTTTGTTCATTTGCCCGTCGTCGCAGCGGAAAGAATCGCGTCGTCCGAAGGGGGTCTCTCATATACCCCAGGAATTTCAAGTCAAGATGTAGATGAATTCTTCATCAACATCTTTTTTAACTGCTCAATATGACGCGTAAAGGACAGCGCGCGCACTCAGCGATCTAACGATGTACGTTTCACTCGCACTCGGCACATCGTACCGAATGCGAGCGAGAAAAACCATCGCGCCTCTGATTACAGAAGCGAATACTATTGGTTTTATCTTTTTCTAGGGATTTTTTCTATAGGTTTCTTGGAATTTTGATTCGCAAGATTTATTCGATTAAATAATTGCGAGCATTTTATATTTACATACTTACAAATTTTACTTATTTTAGTATACAAAAGGATTATAGATCGAAAAACGAGCTGGGAGTAATAAATGGACGATTAATCGGGGTTCCACTCGCAAGTTGTGACTGGTGATTATGACTCAAACTCTACGATGATACCTATAATTTACCACATTTCTGGTTTACGATAGTAAACGTATATACGCATGATGCGATATCTAAAATTAATGACTGACATCGCGTGTTCTAGGATCTAAAATCACGCTAAATTTAAAGATGTGTTTTTGTATATTAGATTCACTCACTACCAGAATTAGCACTTGATGCGAGTTCTTTTTTTGCTGATGTTTTTTACGACGAAAAGTCGCGTTTTTGTCGTCATTACATGTCTAATTTATTTTCTCTTTATGTAATATAGCCGCTTGCACAAAAAGAAATAGCCGTTCGGTATCTTAATTAATTTAAAATGTGATTTATACCTAATTCGGCTCATAATTTCCATGTAATTTTTGCGAACATCAAAAATCATCATGAGCGTAAAATTAATACTATTAACCCAAAAAACAGACCATTTGTGTTCACCTACTCGTAATGCGTTGTTTGAGCGAATATTGATGTTGTAAGTCAGTGGGTTAAAACCCGTAAACCGTATACGGAGTCGGTAATTAACGCAGATGGCCGCTGGTCCATTGATTGGCGCCGTATTGAAATCCGACAGCGTTCTGCAACACGCACAATATCGCCGATCTACGGTGGTAGGCGACCGCAAATTGTCCGGAGACAATACAAGCGAACACGGTTAACTCCAGCTGTTCGATCGTAATGAATGGTGATTATCGATCGTAAAATTGTAGTTTTGGTGCGAGACAATGAATGAAATTTGCGGTTTTGTAATAGAAAAAATATTATATTTAAACATGCTGCAATTAATTTCTAATTGGGTTATCGATTGCATACGCAAATCTGAGCTGCAGATGTTCTGGTGTTGCATTTGGAATTAAAGTTCTCCGGGTCTCGCTCGGCTCAAGGCCGGTCATATTATTGGACTGGTGAATAATGACGATACAGTTACCGAGAGTGATGAGTCTCATAAATATTCATACGATGTTTCTAGTTCGGCAATTATTATTAGAATAATTAATTGACGGAATCTGGGCGACTGGTGGTGTGTGTTGATGGGCATCGACCAGTGTTAATAATGAATTAAATTCGTTAGGCGCAATTAACTAATTTTTTGATGGCATGTGAAAAAAAATGTATTCTCGGAATGTAACTGTGATTGGAGATTGATCGGTTTCTTGGTATTCGATAAGGATGAATTGATTGTTGACACTGCTGTCGTCTATTATTAATCATGTTTTTTATATATATATATATATAAATCAGATAAAATCCACGTATTTTTTTTTATAAATCTGTAAATCAGAATTTTTATTGCTTATATGATTTATTAATTGTTAAAATTTTACAATAAGATGGGAATTGTATAAAATTTTGATTATCAGTGAAATATGATTATTTATTTTTTATGATCCTCTTAAACAGGAAATCATACCACTACCTTGCTCCTCAGATTTTATACACCTCGGATGTTATTTCGCAAAAATTTTCAACCTCTGATGAGATGTAATGGGCGTCCTTAGACATATTGTACACATTAAAAGGGGTGAGACGGCTTCCCAGACCTTCTCAGTTCAAACTTCCCAGACCTATTTAACTTATACGAACGGTATATTATGAAAAACCCTTGGAAAAACTGAGTAGATGAACTGAAATAGCGGGAAAACAAATTTACAATTCCGAATATACGGATTTTTTCTTTAACCACTTCTGCGGTCAACCTCTTAGAAAAAAGTGGGTAATTGTTCTCTAAAGATCAAATTACGACACATGTCACTCTACGCGCGCGATGCGTTCTCTAGACTGGTGGGGGAATGACCCCAGCTGGATTCGGGCAAATCACTATAAAAAGTTTCGGGTACGATGTGCCCGAATCCAGTTCGGGCAAATCACTGTGTCAGCAAAATACCTACCCGAGTTGTATTCAGGCAAATCACATAGGAATGAAGGCACATGGTAGTTATTGATGTAGTATTAAGTTGAACGTGAAAATGAATCAAGACTAAAACTCACCTGAAGATCTCCCGAATCCGATTTTAAGGAAAGAGTATGAGGAAAGTTTTTAAGACGGAGCTATCCCTTTTCTAGGAGAAGCTCGTCGGGCTTGGAAACGTATACGGATGTAGGGAAAGGGGCACCCGCTTCTACTACATGTCTCAAAAGGATTCTTCGATACTTAGGACATCGCGCTAGAAGAAACGATAGCAGTGGAATTATCGTGGCACCCACTTATTGGTGCGATCAATTGAAGACCACCATGGGCTCTACCATAGTAGATGCGATGCGAGATGTAGAGTGCAGAGAATCCTGGAGAGCCCAACTCTGCATACGTAAATATTCGCAGAGTGTAGGTAAACGTCTCGAAATAGCCGTAACATTCTGGGAAAGCAAGTCTGAACCGACTTGCGAACACAACGTGGGAGGAGGTGGGTAGCGTCTCTGTCTCTAGTGTCTCTCAGGGATATGTCTCAATAGGATTCTTCGCTACTTTAGGCATCTCACTAGAAGAAACGATAGCCAAGAAAATCTTGTCGCTCTTGGTAACGTACGAGGCGCAAAAGAAAGGACAGGGCGCAACCAAGTGAAGAAGAGTGTCTTGGTCAAGAATAGTCACGATCCTCAGACACGAGGGTGCCGACTTATGCATTAACTGTCACCATGGATAGCACTAGTGACGTATTTCACTATATTTGTTCATCATGATGCAAATTCCTCAAAACAGTTCGTTTTGCACTATTACGAAGATTGAATTATCACTCAGATTCCCTTCCGAGCTCAATTAACATGTTAGATTTGCAAAATGCAGCTGATGGAATTAACACGTTCAGCGTTTAACAGTCCCAGGACGACATGGTGCATTTCGTGCATGTCGCCGTATTGTTGTACGCCGAGGTCGCGGTTGCCATTCCATTTCAACATGATAATCACATTTTATGCAATCAACGAACAATTACATCACCGGCAACAACAACAAAGCAAAATGCATGTTTTTAATCGCCGCCGAGGAATGCGCAGAAGCGCAACTATTGCAGAATTTTCGTCAATGCATGACATGCAAATTTAGCAAAGATCTTGTTTCATATGCTAATTGATTTTGTCTATGTTTCAGACTCGATTCGCATACCTTCCAACGGCTGGTCCGATCTATAAAACCGTAAGTACACACATTTATGCGTTTTTAATGCTAAAATTGCTTATCCAGCGATAAATATCGCCTATATGCATAAATGTCAAGTGCAAATTCATATTTATTGCGCGATTGTAAATTGATATTTTCACCATTTACATGTAAAGTGACACAAAACTCGATTGCTGACCGATAATTAAAAACTTGCGTCACGCTGCTCTCTCTCGTGCATTCATTACATACATGACCGCAAATTGCAGTGGATATCGTAAATTTCGTATTTATGGCATCGAGAGCCGGAACTGATTCACCCTGAAGCCTTTTTTTTTTAAATAACTTTTCACCAAAACAAAATTTTGTACTTCAATTACGACCTTGTCCGTAATACTTTTGCGGTGAGTATTGGTTTGTGATAAGAGAAATAAATTCCATTGTATTGTTGTTACGGGATACAATCGAGTACAACCTTCAATTTTTGCGAAAACCACAATGTCTCATCAAATATTTTAATTCATTCAATGAAGGTCTGTGTCATCACACAAATACTCGGAATATTATATCTTCCTTTCCATAAAAAAATCGCCGTCATCGATACCTTACCTGTCTGAGGATCGTAACAATAACAAATCTGTAAATAACTGATCCTCATCTAGTCCTCCCTCGATTTTATAGCTCAAATATTATAACTTGAATCATAACGTCTCGAAATTTTCACTTATAGTGTGTAGTTAATCGCGACTCACGTCAAGTATTACGGTTAAACCCCCACTAACACTAAAATCGGGACCGTGTTATTTGGAGTCGTGTAATTTGGGGGAGTGAAGCCGTCCGGCTGTGTTGAATACACAGCCGCTAGCTAACGTTTGACTGTATGTGAATGCGACCGCGCAATTGGGGGATTTGCGGCGAATATTTCAACTCAGCGCGTAATTCGGAGTAGTGCAATTGAGGGTTCCACTGTACTTGGATAGCACAACCTTCCGGGAATTTTAGGAATTCTATATTTTTATTGCAGGGGGTGAATGTGACTATACCGATCTACCACTCACCCCCGCAGATTTAAAAAAACTGATAAAAACATGTATCGTGGATCTTGAATGGAAACAATAATCTATTGTTTATGTAATTGAGCTTGATTGAGCTAAGATAGTACTAGATTATAGGTTCCCAAGCTTTTCCCTACATATACCCCTTTTAACTAAATATTTTCTTCATAGACCAAATAATATCTTCATGCCATAGAATGTCGAATCACAAAAAAATATGGAAAATGTACTTGAGATTTAGGTGAAAATTCCTCAGTATTTATAGGTATATAATCTAATACGGAAATCTGAACTTTCCAAATCTTTATAAAGGGCATCGATATATTCTTTTGGTTATTTCAAGTGGTCAGTGCGGATTTGAATGTCATCAACATAGATCTCATCTCTTTTAACAACAGAAAGCTGCATCAAACATTCAAAGAATCATCTATTTATAAATACACAGTATTACCCCCAATAACGCGTGTTTCGATAACGGAAATTTCAATAAAAATCGCGGCAGTTCCTCTAATAACGCGAGCGCATTTTTTACGAAATACTCGTAACCCTAAATTACGTATGTGGTTCATTATCCCGATAACGCGTTGTTCTAATAACGCGGTCCTAACGGCCGCGTTATCAGGGGTATTACTGTATTGCAACGGATATTATTATTTAATACATTCCACATTAAATACATACAATTTTAATCGACCCCAATATACCCCTGGAATACCATAGAGCCTTTTCAAACTTCGATCGAACTATATATGGACCCGTTAGGAACCCCGTACTAATTGGTTATTCATCAGTGACATCTGGTTATGCAATTGACACTGGTCAGGGAGTAAATATGAGTCTTGCTTTATCTTATCTAAAAAAATACATCGACCTCCGGGGGCCCACCTACACCCCATTGGGAAACTCCATGGTTAATCATCAACGACATCAACATATGTAATTGACACTGGGCAAGGAGTAAATGTGAGTCTAGTCTTATATTATCTAAAAAACTATATTTCAGGACGAATAAATAAACATGCAGATGGGGATAATCATGGCCCTTCTTTATAATTCTTATTCTTGCATACCAATATTATTATTTTTTTGCGGTGATTGGTTGTATCTAGATCCTAGAATCTAGAAGTTCTCGATAAATTAGATGTGGATATTTTTGGAGATTTGGAATAAAGAATCTAATTAGAGCATATGCATTGGAAGAGTTCGTTGTACGCGATTAAATGGTAATTTTAATATATGATGATGACAATCCAATGCGAATTCCAACGTACACTCGTGCGCAAACATACACGTGCACAATATTTCGCCGCTTATATAATCAGTTGAGTCAGTTGTATTGCTTCTCTTTTTGGTGTGTTATTTTTGACCCAGTGCACTCTCCCGGCCCGCTGTCCAAGGCAACCAGCCACCATAAATATAATCTGAAACAAAAACTGGTATTGCAGAATTGGGTCAGTCGTGTCTCCGCGACTTTCGGCAGTGGCCAACTCCCCGCGTCTCATCGTGCCCTTGCAAGGCGGGTCAGTGGTCTGACCAGTCTTAAGGGCCGGTTGTCAATACCGAGTTACCCACCCACTCCCAACGGTACTCTTGCACACCGTTTACTGTTATTGGCGAGGCTTGAATGGCCCTCGGCGAAAACATAGGGCGAACGTTGCATATCAAGTGCTGGAGGTCCCAACACCGTCCCGCGACCCACAATACTACAAAAATATGATAATTCAATGGATTACCTAGCAATTATCAAGTTAAATATGACATTAGTTCCATGCAATCGCGCATTTGCCATGAAATATGAACAAATTGCGGAGGTCATCAAAACAAAAATTTTGCTACTGTTCCGGTGATTTAGCATCAAAACCGCTTCTTGATCTTAATCGGCGCGGAATAAATAATTTCCAAAAAAAATTTTCGGTATCAAACCATGGAAAAATTTACGGCATCACGTGTGCCAGTTGCGAAATCAGGAAACGTGTGCAACATGTGCAAGACGATCAAAAAATATGCGTTGCATAATCGGCGGTTTCGCAACATTTTGCGCCGTTCTTGGACATTTTTGTGCGGTCGAAAATATTTTTTATTCTTGACGGAATGTCGATTACTGTATCTCGGACAGGGTCTTCTCGTAATGCGAATCGTAAAAAAAAATAACACTTAAAATCGGAAGATCCGTTATCGGCTTCAGCGTCCCTCCTCTCGACGGAGAGAGCCTTACAGGAACGGTAAATGCATAATTTTCGCAAATTGAAGATATGTTAGCCATATGCTTGAGATCCTTTCCATGGCTTTTAAATAATGAACAGGCATTTTTTTCATTGTATCACTCAGCTGATGTGAATTTGCGGGGTTGCTGACATGCAGATAGATTTTGCAACATAATATTTTTAATAGCCAGCTGGCAATTAATCGAGAACGGTTTATTTCATAAGTATTTTTAGCGAGGAAGAGGTCATTGGTAGGAACAATTATACCAAATGGTTGCTTCCCACAGTGTTCAGGATGTTCAGTGATTCAATTTCCTTAATAAAACTATTTTTTTTATTGCAATTATTTTGAAATCCGCACTTGATTTTTAACAGCAATAAATACTGCGCAACTCAGCTAAGAACATATCAGCAGGTGTACATTATGTCACCGATCCGTCACGGCGGCTCAAAACCAACGGCCTGGTCTATTTTGTGTAAAATATATGTATGTAAATAGACCCCAAACATTTCAAGTCAAGATTATTGATGAATTCTTCAATAATACCTAGATCAGTGGTTCTTAACCTGGATTCGATCGAACCCCAGTGGTTCGGTGAGTCAATCTCCCGGGTTCGTCGAAGGTCAAAACACACACTCGACTTATTGTACGATATTATAAAAAATGATACGACGTATGATATAAGGGTTCGGTGAACGCGCATATGAAACTTGTAGTGTTCAGTACCTCCAACAGGGTTAAGTACCACTGACCTAGACATTCGTTTTAAAAATGTATTTTTCTATGATTAAAAATAGTTATTCATGATATGCTTCATAATTTGTCGATATTCTGGACAATAAAAGTCAATAATTGTTAATAATATTTATTCTTTAGACTTTTTTTTAGAAAAATACCAAAAGTTTAGCACATTTGGGATTTATATTAACCGATCCATGACGACGGCTCGAAACCATCGCCGCTGGTTGATAGGGTATATTTTTATATGAAATTAATGTATGAAAATCGACCCCAAAAATTCAAGAAATGATAAATTCTTCGACAATACCTTGACATTTAAAAAAATAGATTATTCTATGAATAAAAATGGTTATTCATTATATTTATTAGTAGAAAAATCCAAAATATCGATCTAATTTTGTTTTCTTCTACTAAATGTTGCGACACAGAGCGACGGCCCGTTTCCGGATCGTTTTCTACCCTGGCACAGCACGATATTTTTTTTCGCTCGCACTTGCACATACGCGGTGTTTTTTCTCCCTCATATCAGATACGAAGCGATAAAAACATCGCACCCGTGCCACTAAAACAATATGGTTGTTTTTTTTTCTTTCGCAACTGCGGACAATTATTCTTTAGATTTTTTTAGACAAATACAAAAGTTTAGGTTAATTAAATACGTACAATTAAATATGCGCGGTTTTTCGTGGATTGTATCTACCGCGTAAATCGAGGAACGTTCGTATCGCTTTTATAAAAATAAATGAGCTTCTGCATGGCATCCCATAGGAAATTAGATTCGGGGGCTTAACGACTTCATCTATTTTTGTCATAGACATTGAGATATATCGCCTTCATTAAGATGTTAATTCCAAACCACTTTCTTCTCCCACTTTTTTTTGTTGTTATAATTGTCGACATCCAAGTTTACATGTTAATTGCGAGAAGTTATAATTAATGTATTTGCACTATTCGGAGTTTTGCAATTTACCACTTTTTTCCGTCGGCCATATGTCTTTTTTTACGCGCAGATTCCTAATTAATCGACTCGTGCGAGCTACCATCGCCTGAAAAAAGACAATTCGTCGTCTTTTTTTGCGTCCCGTCTGCAATTTCGGCTGGCGCAGAATTCAGGTCGCGCAAAACAATCGAACGGGTATCGGTCCATTCATCCGGCACAAGATGCTAAATCGATACCAAACATCCGATGTAATTGACGATCATATGTACTGTGTTCTTTTTTTGTCGCAATCATCAGTCATTCCTGAGACGAAGTGGGACACTTCGGATGTTTTCGATTTCTTCTAATTTGGGCCCGGATTGTTTGCGTCGATACTTTTAGTGGATCTTTTTAATCCGTCCAGTTCCGCGGGCGGTCCGTCAATCATCGCTTTCGATCATATCAATTTCTAATTCTAATTAATGCCTTATTGTAATTGTCGGCCTTTAAGGCTTTCGAATTATCGGATCCATGCCAAAATTGCGCCGCAATTCCGATATCTCCATTATTGGCGATGCCGCAGCTAAAAATGCATGCGTTACGAATCCAATCTTGAAGATTTAAATTATGTTACATAAAAAAATTAATCGCAAATTAATTTCTCATCGAGTATCGGTTACATTATAAATTGCACTATTATATATATTTTTTATGCGTTTATTAAAACACAATTTAGAAAGTGAATACCTAATTATCTGATTTCACGCTGATTGTGCGAACCTAAGCAATATTCGATTATGCAATATTGATAATTTTTCGTACGGATTATATTAAAAATAATAAAATTATACTCGATACGATCCAATATCCAATCATAATAATCGATCAATCGTATATTGTACTCTTATTTAATTATAAATTGTCAATATATTCATAATTCGCTTTTCTAATACTAATTGACAATAATTTAGCTTTCTTTTGCTAATTAACAATAATAAAAATAAATTAAACTGCCCGCCACAGTAGTATTATTTAAATAACTACAATAATGTCATTGGATTTATATACTTTTTTACGACACAAATTATATTTAAATATCAATTCCCATTCCAAATTTTCTTTTTATTTAATCCTGATTATTACCAATGTTTCTACAAATTTTGCTTTCTAAAATCAACCATAAGCAATCTATTTCATAAAAAAACATAATGTTAGAACTTCAACTGTCTTCCAAACTTTGACCCAGAATAATAAATTAAAGATAAATAAATGAACACATGTAGATTGAAACTGGCCACGAATTGCCAAAAGTTATAAACCCAGAAGTTACTCTCATTATATTATTTACAAATTTATTAAAAGGAAATATTCACTGGAAGAATGAATACGTTTCCAAAAAGGGTATTATTTTTTAAAAATTAAATAAAAAAACATTATTACTGTAAAAACAAAATAATAAATATATATATTTGGCATAATACATATTTTAATTATTATCAATAATAATTGTCTAATAAAATTGTTGTAAATAAAATGAGTAAAAGCATCTTCCGTACATAAGATATTTGTTTTATAGCTCGAACACAGGACGAAACGCCGGAAAAAATACGCATTTCGTAAATTTTCATTAAGGCTATATGAACCGCTGACGCCTTATGGCGTAAAATTCCCCCAACCGTTATGAACCGCTGACGCCTTTTGGCGTAAGGAGCATGGGCCTACTAACATCATATAAAAAAAATGTTACCGACTCAACAACCCGACGGCGAGTCTTGGTATCTTCCATAAAGATATATAGGCTTTTTTTATATATTTTTTCATTATACCTATGTTTGAATTTGAATAATAAATTTCATCAATGGTTTATGTTTTTTTCATTCACTAAACACTTTTCGTAAAAAAATAACTTTGGATAATATGTATATATAATATTTTATGATTCATAACTATATTTATCAACACATGCTAAATAAATGTTAAATGAAATCTAAATCACAAGTAATATTTAAGTACATAAAAGTATTTATTCGTTGGTTTGAGAATCACTGGTTGAAAATTGTAAAATGAAGATCACACGTCTATACCTTCGATTATGTAGAGCATAACCTGAAAATTTCACTTATATACACTCATAGATTAAAATGTTATGTAAATTATTATAAAGGTCAGAAATTCTTGCGAAATTTGCCAAAAACGAGCGCAGCAATTTCGCACCAAAAGGCGCGGTACATAAAGTGTTAATATCACTAAAAAAATAAATGCATTTGAGTCCTGGAATTACGCGATTAATAAATAAATCTGCGCAAAGTTCAGAAAAGCCTATAAATAAGCTTCCGGCCTATGCTGATCGGGGCCAACACAGCATATAATTAGGTTTCCGGCCGATTAAGTGTTAATATAAATACATCTTCAAATAAAATATTTCTCATTTCTTTAGAAATGAATAAGAAATTAATTTAATATTAACACATTGCCTACGGGGCGAATCGCGGTCAAACTTGCGCTCGGGCGGGGCGCATTCGCTGAAATTTGGTGAAACGTCGTCTTTTACAAAAAAATCTTTTATTAATCAAGACATTTCTGCTCAAGGTCTGAAGTATCTAACCAAAAACAAATATTTATAAAAGACAGAACGTTGTATAAGTTACAGCCGATCAAACGTGTAGTGTCGGCTAGCGTGTGATATGCGCGCCCCGGACATACACGTGAACTCCTTTGACGTGGAATCTACGTCTCCCGTAGGCAATGTGTTAATATTGATGTAAAATAATATTTTTCGATCAAATCCTTGACGTTTTTTTGAATATAGTAATCTAATCTTCTGTAATAACATCAAGATATCAATCTCGGTTTTGAGCAACTACCGCGTTACACCTGACGATACATAATTATGACAGTGGCACAACTCCCCTATGTCCTCGTGGTCACGGACCGTGTTATTTTTTCCACATTATTTCGGGTTATGTCGTGAAATCTTCATGGGAACTCCGCTGGAGCATAGTCACTTAGTTTAATAGTCTTCTTGAAATATAATAATTTAATGTTTTAACCCCTCTGGATGATGATTAACAACGTTGTTTACGTGTGGAATTATCCGGAATCATGGTAAATAATTCATATGACATGAATAATGTGAATATGGTTACATCAATCATGTCATAAATGATGTATGATGTAACGCAATATGTATAGTAATTGTTTGCATTAGAACGTTTATTTTATTACGGTAACGTCTGAATTTTATTGACTCGAAAACAGAGTTTTATCGACGGTGACTCGAATGCAACATTTATCTCGAGATGATATTTTGCAAAATATGCGCCTTGGGTATACTTGAAATCCTGCATGATTTACGATCTGTTTGACATTACGTTTCCAAATATTTGCACTGTGGCCCGATACGGACAAAAGAAAAACAAGCAGTCCAAACAAAAGGCCGAATCAACACCGGTTATGATGTTTGCCGGTAACATTCCTACCACGTTTCGCGATAGGATCTGGAGTATCTTCTGCAAATATTGTCGCATGTGCAATGTGGTAGGTGTGCTTGTGTCACCTGCCTTTCCGCATATTGTCCGCAAACACGAGCCTCACTCCAAAGGAATCAACACTGAATATTTATCGTGTAAACTAAATCACTAAATACGTCGGCATTATTTCGCAATACGGATTTCTGCCAATGTTTTCTTTTGAATTCCGTGGACGTCGGGAGTTGCGTACATAGCTCGATAATTATGCGTAGACGAGTGAATGAGAGAGTTCACCGCCACTTGAATTCCTGAAGAGCACTTGGAACACAGAGGCTTCTATTGCACCATTTTTTTTTTACTTGGAAAGTAAAAGGATTTGCTTCATACCGAATGCTTTCTTCTTCAAACGTCGCCGAGAGCAAGCACCACGTGTTTGAATACCGCACAACAGACTGTTTGATAAGATAATGCACGTACGTACTTTTAAGAAAGTTTTGACATTTTTGAAATGCCGATATTTGAAGAACCCTGGCTGTTTGCGTGTCTCTAATGCAAGAAAAATTGCCCAATCAATGCAGACCGTCGCACGATGCACTTACCATCCTTCCACATTCCTACTGATTCTCGATGATGATGGCGGCGTCTTCAGTGGCATTACAGCATCCAGCAAAAATACTGCACTAAGAAAATCTAATATACATGGTGTGATAAAACATAAGCATTTTATTTAAATTTTCGTATTGTCGCCATATTCAATGAATATTTCAATGTTGGCTAAATGCTTCTTCTATTTTGTTGCTTGGATTCTTTTTACGTGTGAAGTAAAGGAAGATATTTCATTATATCTAACTTTAAGAATGGAATAAAGAGCAGCATAATATTGCCTCTTTCATCAAATTCTTTGTATTTATCTAAAAAGGCAGGGGTGAGCAACCAGCCGCGTTCGGGCCGCATGCGGCCCACCACACTTTCTCGTGCGGCCCTTCAAAGATTTTACATTTTGCCTTTTAAAAATTTCTCGTCTCATTGCATTTTTTCCGCATATATCTTTCGCTGTTTTTTTAACCGATCCGTCACGGTAGCTCGAAACCAACGACGTTGGCCGATGGGTCTATTTAATATAAAATAAAACATTTCAAGTCAAGACATTGATAAATTCTTCGACAATACTTTGGCATTTGTTGTAAACATAAAAATAGTTATTCATGATATGCCTCATATTTTTGTCGATATTTTGGATTTTTTTATAAATCACTATGACGCATAAGTGATTTCACGTCACGTCGCACATGGTATCACTTGCACATGTGCGATGTTTTTCTCGCTCGCAACCGGTACGGATCAAAAAAAACATCAGCGAATATTGTTCTGCTTATTTTTTATCGCATTTGAGAATAATAAAGGTCAATGATTATTTATATTTGTTATTTTATGACTTTTTTTTAGTCAAATACAAAAAGTTTGAGACTAAAATTTAAAAATCGAAAACTTATTAGTATTTCTGAGTGTTTTATTTACGTATTTTTATATACTAGGTTTATTTTGTTAATAAAGAGATAATTTGATTTCAACATTTAGTGTTTGTATTATAAGTTTCTTACATGCGGCCCGTACAACATTTTTAACTTTGTAACTGACTCGTTATAAAAAAAGGTTGCTCACCCTTGGTCTAAGTAATAAATATTATATATAATCAATGACCTTTATTGTCCAAAATTGCGAAAATAATAATAAAAAACAACAATATGCGATTCTATTCCCTCCGTACCAGGTGCAAGCGAGAAAAAACATGTGAAACCTCATGTTTCAGATATTTTGTATTTTTCTACTAATGTATATCATGAATAACTATTTTTATACTTGGTAATCACTAAAATATCTTGATCTGAAATGCTTGGGGTCTGTTTTCATACATTTATTTCGTACAAAATAGACCCCATCGCTGGTTTCGAGCCGTAAAAATGATTATGCACGATCGCAGAATTACTATCAGTGAAATTGGTGATGATTTTGGAATCAATTCAAAGAAAATTCTCTGATTTATGGCAATTGCATTACGATAATGTAACTGCCTACATTTCTCTGTTTGTTTGCTGAATTTAAGATAAAAAACAACATTGTAATGATGTCTCAGCTTCCGTTTTCGACGGACATAGACCTCTGCAACTTGTTCTTATTCTAGATAAAAATAAAAACATGATAGAACAACGTAGAAATCGCATCAAGAAACGAGTCAAGTAAATTAATATTGATAGATGATTTTTTTTGGAAGAATCGAAAATTCCGCATGTTTTTTTTATATAAAACCTTTCTTCAAAATGCAAGGTTGCATACCGCCAAGATGCGAATTCCTGAGTGGGTCATTCATTGTATTGCCTCATATTCATCTACCTGAGAGCATCAAGGATTTTTATCCGTGCGATTTATTCCGAGATATAATAAAGCACATCGTCGTTCGTCATAATTGGCGATTAATTGAGAACGAATAGGCCTTGATTAGTACTAATCGGTCCAGCGAATGTATCAACATAATTAGAAGGCAACACAGAACCAGTTTTGCTATGCAATTGATTTCCGGAATCCGCTATATAAACATTTATTTCTGTCACAAGAAGCAGTACCGCATACTGACAAACGCATTTGTTATTGCCTTATGTGCATATTTTATTTAAAAAAAATAGTTTTGACTATCTCTGACGTATAATGTTTGGAGCACAGATGCCGGATAAAATGATTGCAGTAAACAAGGATGAGTGGACGTGTACCATGTACCAAAATGTGTTATGGAGATATTGCAATCTCGCACCATAAATCTTTGCGGATATTTTTTTTATCCCATAACATTGCCCGTATCAATAGATCCGCTAGTTTTCGGCAAGAGGTCATGCTAGGATCCGCGGCCAGGTGCTAGACCGGCAATGTAACAGTTCGTCGGGCGATGATATCATCGTTGAACCAGTGCCACGGGTCAGAAGCGTACGCCAAGGACAGGGCGAAGGAGAGTGATGATACGGCGTTGTCGACGTTTTTGTACCACCAGGTTGATGCCGGGCTGTCGACCCTGACCCTAGGGACGCCGGCCTTTACTCCTCAGGTAAGGACGAACCAGGTAACTGGCCGCGAGTACGGGACCAGTGGTGGAGCCGATATTTTTTTTGATCCGTGTATATCCCGCGACACATTTCTTTTAAATGTTACCAGCATCCACGTGGCTTGCGTAAATATATTTTTTTCCATAATCACCCACCCGCATGCCTGCTCGATCGATTCCGAAAGGTTATCTCATTTTCGAGGAGGCGTGATCGTCTCCGGAATGTTTGGGTTGCTTTGCCCGCATTAGCCATGGTCTGAATATTTTCATCTGAAGGTCCTGACCACGACCACAAATCGTTTACCCACGTATTACCATGTCCGAGCAGTATGTAATTTCGATGGTGGAAATGATTTTCGGATTTAGTGCTTCGAGTCGGCCTGTCAACGATGTGGGACTTGATATTATCTACAATACAACAATGGAGAATAAGATTTTATCATTATTCAACGTGATAATGTACGTATCTATATACCACTCCCTCAATTTACACGGTTTAACAATCGTATATGCATATTCATGTGCAATAAGACATTAATTATTAAGCGCTCGGGGCTGTTCGGATTAATTAAAATTTTCTAATATCACGATGAATATTTTTTAATAAATATACTGCAGCATCTGGACCAGCGGTACTTAAAGCACGAACCCTAAAATTTGTAGGTGTATTCAATTTAACTGCTGAGTTCGAGAATATTTTTTAATTCCCATTTCTTTCTGTCCAAAAACGAAGTAGTGCTAAAATCTTTATTCTTTTTCGTGTGAGTTTTCATCGTCTTCATCATATTTTCTATGGTCCGAAAGATGAAACATC